>JARCZZ010040366.1:16900-42405 GCA_030323915.1 Brotogeris chrysoptera
CCCCCCCCCCCCCCCCCCCCCCCCCCCCCCACCCCCCCCCCCCCCCCCCCCCCCCCCCGCCCCCCCCCCCCCCCCCCCCCCCCCCCAAACCTAATTAAAAAAAAACCAAAAACCACAAACCAAAAGCCCTTCGTGTATCAGAAACATTGCTACTCTAGGAAAGCCACCGTATGGTACCAAGAAGTAAGTTTCCCATTTTAATTGTACTGCACTCGGACACTGTTCAAGAAGATGCTCATTCTGGACAGCAGCACCTCAGCCCACCCCTGCCCTCCCACAGGCAGCAGCGGCGGCACCGGCGAGGGGTTGCCCCACGCCGCCCAGCCGGACGTCCATGGGGATGGGCTGAGCGCACCTGAATGAACTCCTTCAGTCACAACAGAATTTAATCCCGGAATATCCAGCGCCTAAGGCATTAAGGCATGCAGAAACCTACCCCTCACACGCAGTTGCTCCTTCCTCCCCATTACCCCTCCCCCTAAAAAAAGCGAAAATCCCACAATTAAGAGGCTTGAAAGTCCGTGGAAGTTCACAGAAAAATCTCCCCAAACCAAGTACAAGCCCCCCAGAACCAAGACTCGTTTCCTGTCAGTCCTTCACGCTGCAGCCGGCTCGGCCTCCTCCGTCGCTGGCGGAGCTCCCAAGCGGGGACAGGCACCCGGCTCCGAGCGCCCCCCGCCCAGCCACAAGTCCCGCGCCTCCAGGTCCCCCGCAGACCTGTGCCCAAGGGGCTCCACAGGTCTAAAAATGAAACCAGGGGAAAACCGGCCAAACGCGCCGAAGCCCCCCATGCCTGCGGCGAGGCCGCCCACCCCGCAGCGGGGAAAGCTCGGCCGGCGCGCACGGAGGCACAGCGCTACCGGAGGTACCCGCCGCACCCGGCACAGCCCGCAGCCAGCCTGTGACGGCCTCCAGCGAGGCGCCTCCCGCCCACCAGAGGCCTCTCCCTCCTGCACCGCCCCACTCGAGCCCCCCGAGGCCGGAGCAGGGCACCGCGCTGCCTCCGCCGCTGCCCCCCGCCCGCCCGAACTGCAGCACGGCAGCTCTCTCACCTCCAGCGCCGGTGTGTGGCGGCGTGAGGCGGGGCCCCGCGGCGCGGAGGGCAGCTGTGCAGGCTCCACCCGCGGGCCGGCTCCTCCCGCCCACCCCGGGGGCTGAGGCGGTCCGGTGGGATCCCTGCGCGTTCAGCTGGGCCGGCGTGCGGCTGCGTCCCCTCGTTTGGTGCGCTTTATCCTCTGTTTGTGAACGCAGGTGATTTAGGGCACGGTGGATGAGCGGCTGGCGGCTGGGGGTCCCGGGCGCGCAGGATACGCAGCTGTGGCTGGTCGTGGAGGGCTGCGTGCTGCTTTGACGTGCGAGGCCGTGGTGGTGCCCTAAAATGTGACAACACCAGTTGGCCCATTTTTGTCAGGAGGTACTTTGCCTCCGCGGCCAGCTGGCCATTGGGGCCAGCGCTGGCAGCCTGAAGGTCCACTGTGTGGGGTGTGCTCGCTTCCATGTTTCATACTTTGCCTCTGCAGGATTGCACTCATTCATCACATGTGAACTCCAAGTACTGCTTGTCGCATAAAACTCTTTTGTGCTGGCCGCCAAGAGACACATACACCCTGAGTGGGTCCACACAGGCACTGCTACTGCAGTGTCCACCCAGGCACCCCCATCAACACTGAGAAGGCCAAAAGTCCAAGCTGTTAATTCCCCCAACATCATGTACTTCCCATGTTTATGTTTTTCAGGCCTCAAGAAAGCACTGAGGAAAAGGACAGTAAGGAAGACTATAATAAAGTGTAGATGCATGAACATGGAATGGGAGCTGGGAGAAAGGACATATAAAGATTTACTGCTCAAGAAAACGGGGGTTGGGAGGACCTCATCTGCATCACTGCCTCATTCAGGGGAACGTCCTCCAGGAGCCTGAGCTCAGGGAGCAGAGTGCTAGGGCCATATCCCTGCTGCATGGCCCAAGACCGGGCCATGACAGGTGGCTGTGCCTGCTCTCTACTCTGGAATGGTTACAAACCCTTAGCATCTACTCTGGGCCTTTTTGTTCATGGTAGAATAGGCTACTCCCAAGCTACGCTAGATGAGTACGTAATAGCTGTGCATTTATAGCTGTAATTACCGATATCAGATAGCTGACTCATGCACATTGAATTCCAAGTGTAGAAGGAACTACTGCATGTGTACGTGTGTTAAAGAAATCAGATCACATTTCAACATGCTACTTCCATTTTGTTCTATTTATTTAAGGTCCTTACTTTGCTCTGCTTTTTTATCTGCTATGGCATTTATACCAAGTGATAGCAGAGCAACTGCATCATATGTTTACTCAAATCAATGTGCAATAGTCACACCACATAAATGGTGATGACTTTCCTAGGTCAGAGCTGGAAGATAAATCTCTGGTAAACTAGCTCCTGCTCTCATCCCCTGGTGCTTCAATTTCTGCTTTTCAAGCCAGTAGTAGCACAGGGGCCTCATATACACTGCAGTCAGATGTTCCATCTGGCTTAGCTCTCAATCTTTAGAGTGGATGATACTTTCTGAATGTATTCAAAATCTGCAGCATTGACTAGCTTGTGGTAATATGAGTATTTGAAAGATGACAGAGAATGATCTAATACTGTCAGAGCTCTTCGAAAGGTGGACTGCTTCACGTTACTTTTCACCTCAACTGGCAAGACTCTTACATCTTACGTAACTCTTGCAAAGGAAGTCTTAAGAACTGCAGATTGCAGTGATGCTGGCGACGCACAGCAAACAGTCAATAAGTCGCAGTCCCAAGAAGAGCAGACAGAACCCCTGATTCCTCTTCCTCAGAAGAGCATCCTAATGTAGGAGGGTTTTTTTCCTTCTTTCTTCTTTGCGCTGAACTAAGAAGGTACCTGAATGTTTTTTTTCCCACTCATGCATGCACTCAGCAGCAGTGCTATGTGGTGTAAGAAAACTGTCAGTAAGTGACACATTATGAATTTCAATGACTGTTTTCTTCTCCTCGCACTGCCAGGCTGGTAGCTGGTTGCCTTGGGGTCTGCGAGCAACAACCTGCACAGATAACAAAAACCAGCCTGATAATAGTTGCTGCTAGTTCTGGTGATGGTTTCCTGATTACAATCTAATTTTCTGCAATTATCATTTTAGTTGATCACTCTACACGGAATTCCATGCTAACACTTTATGAAGCTTACATCATATGAGCTAGCAAAGTAGCTGCAGGAAATCTGGAGCTATAAGTGGTAGTCCACATTTTTCAGATTTGTACAGTTATGCTTCGAAGGGATTGAAGGTGACTTTTATGTTGAGGACATTTATGTTAATGGTTTCAAAATATTAAAACATCTCACAGCCTGTTTTTTTCTGCCACAAAATATCTGAGATGAGAGGAATACTATTATTTAGTTTTATAAAATGAAGACAGGTATTGACAATACACTTAAGTCAGTTTTAAGACATGATTCCAGATAAAAAGCACTGCAGCAGAGTGACAATCTGGTATAAACTCATTTTGCTGGTTCAGACTCCTTCAGACAGTTTATGCGAATTAGCTTCATGCTTATGAGTTTTCTATCTTTCCTCTCTCAAGAGCTGACATTCTTGACTGTGTGGTGAGAAGTGTAATTGTGTTCCATGTCTTAGCCAGAACAAGTATATGCTACTGAGAGAGCCAGTGGTGCGCAGGTCCAGGATGAATTCTGAAACTGTCAGTGCAGACAGGAAACATTTAGCATACAGAGTCCAGTATCTTGCACAGGTAGTATTTTATGCCTCCATTAGTAATTTTATTTATATGTTCCTTTGTTTTTACATACCCAGTTACCATGGACCAATTTTTGAAGGAGAGTTGCACACAGGACGATTTACTTTCTTCAAGATTAAAGAAAGGAAAGGGAAGGGAAGGAGAGGGGAGGGGAGACTAAGAAAGAAATTGTGGAAATCTGAAAATGTAGTAAGGGGTCCTTCTGAGTAGTAAGGGGTAACAAAGTTTTTTGCTCCAAAATCCTGCCTCTAGATCATTACTTAAGCAGGAATTAAAATTCAACACACTCTTTCGAGACTGACAATTCTGTGATATGTTAATTTGGAGATTTTTTTTTTTTTCCCAAGAAAGGTACAGAACTACAAAGAGTTGTATTTCTTATCCTAATTAAAATAAGTAATTTTATTCCCTCTCCTATGTTCCTCTCCCACCACATCTCTGAAGAGTATGCAAGGGTATTAAAAAAAAAAACAAAACCAAAACAGTTTTCCAGTTCTACCGATTTGATCAACTTCTCAAAATTATAAAAATTATATATATTAAAATAATATTAAGCAAGCTTATTAATAATGCACTTTAGAGGAAATAAAAATGTATTGGTCTCTTATATTTGACAGAATATTCAAAGGCAGTTTCTTCTTTCTGTCTAGTAATTGCAGATATCATAAACTTCATATGTTCTTACTGCCATAGAAATGTGAGCTATGGCATGCCAGCATGTCAACACAGCCTGAATCTGGATTTTGTTTGCTGAAAACAAGGGCAGGGGAGAAGGCCTCCTAAGAGGACTCTGAATGCTTTGAAGAAAGCAGACCTTTGTCAGGAGGGTTTACCTGGGTTTCTGATGACTGTGATACTCACATGACCCATGGCAATTCAGATATTTGTTTACATGTTGGCAAATCAGTTATCTTTATCCCTTCCTTTGAACAAAACTGTGGTCTTTGTACCATTGATATTGCTACTCTGAACAGAACAGGTGCACTTTTCTGGAATCAATGAAATACGGTGAACTGTCTCCTCCTTGAATCAGTTGCTTCAATCCAGCCAAGTTTACAAATAAATTCAGTCCTTCTGCATTCCTCATCCATGACTAGGTTCCTTTAGCCACCCACTTATCCTTGTGTTTGTCCTAATTAGTGAACAGTTCTGCAATAAGCTGGGTTTCTTTGATTGTTTTTGTAATTGCAAGGCTGCAGAGCATATGCATATGGTGGTGAAAATATGTGGATAGGGTTTCCAGTATGAGAGTTGTCATTATTTCCTGTTTATTGAAGACAATTATATACTCTAAGTGAAGTCTACAGGGGAAATTGCATTTTAGAGAAAAGAAGTGGTAAAAACTCTCCCAATAGTAAAAGAGCGAGAAGCATCTGTGTGAGTTAAAATGCCAGCACTGCTGCCCAGAATGCTTGCAAAGTTCTGCCAGTTAATTAATGAAATTGAGTTTTCCACATGTTCACTTGAAAACTCAGCAGTGTTGAGCTCTCCTAGCTGTTAAAAACTAGATGACGTTAATTCTGTTTCCCAGTTTAGGACATGTATCTGAAATGATGTAATAGCTAGGAAGAACAGCCATGGGGAAATTCTAAACCAATATTTTCTTTTCCTGTTGATTTTACTACTTAGATGATGTAGACACAAACTAGTGGAAAATCTTCAGAGGAGGGAAATAGTAAAATGTTGAGAATAAATGTTCTCTGAAGGTTTTTATTGACTAGTGTTTTTGACTCAAGTTTTTTTAAAATTACATTGCAATGACTGTAGTAATGTCATTTTAGGTAAAAGGATGGTTTGCACTCACCCTTTTAAAGAAACATCAGATTTAAAGTGACATTTCATTTATAAAGATTATACATGTTCACGAATGATACATTCATTAATTTACAATAAGCCGTGTTATTGGAGTAAGATTTCTGCTTCATATCTGAAGAAACTTGGAAAATGAAAATTCCATTTGAACTCAAACTAGTATGAATGCTTACATCTTTAAATTCTACAAAACCAGTAATCACTCAAAACAAATGAAGAGGCAGGTACTAGCCCATAGTATGCATCCTGCAGACTTCTACTGGCTTTTGCAGCTTTCTCCTAAAAGCTATGCTTTCTCTTTGAGATTGTGAATCAGAGTACATTTTGTTCTGAGGGCATGCATCAGGTTTTTCTGACAATCAAGTATAAAACTCCCAGTTGATTGTCTGGCAGAGTAAAACTGTCTTGCAGGGATATCTAATGCTAGTGCAACATTTTCCATGTTGAGAGATGCCTTCTCCCAGGCTTGGGATTCTGTCACCTCAAGAATCATTTGTTAAGTCTTTCAGTGCTGTTTTGTGGTTTTCGTTTCAAAGAATATTTCAGCTTTAGAGGGAAAGTACTCAGGATTCATAGCAGGGAATTTAACCATAGGATACAGTGCATTTTCAATGGCTTTGGTGCCATTTTACTGATAAAATCTTGTGCTTGAGGTGCTGTGCACATGGGTGCATAGCTGTGCTCATATACATCACTTGAGAAAATTTGGCCTCTAAGACTTTTCAGTTAGTTATGTGCAAGTTTCATTGCACTCATTTCAGAAATCCGATTTTCAAAGTGTTGGTCATGGGTAGTTAGTAGCAGGTCAAGAAAACATAGTTATTATATCCTAGTTAAACAGGAACTCTAAACCCTGAGAAACCTCCTCTGCTGGATGGTAGAAACCAAGCCCACATGGTTTTCCCAGATACATTGCTTTATAACTGCACAGGAACATGGTCCCAGTGTATTTCTCTTTCTATTCTAGTATCACATCATCATATAGGAAAGCAAATGCTGGCACATACTATTGCTGGTACATACTGGGGCTAGCTCCTAGAGCCTGTCTGCATGGCACGGTGCAGTGCTGTGCAGATATGCTAAAGGGAACACTGGTACCAGACACAATAGTATTGCATTAGCAACTTAATGAGCCCAGGCAAAGAGCATTACTAACATAGTTACACAGTTAGGGCTCCAAAAGCAGTGTCTTTCAGCACTATCTAAATGGTGATAATTAGGTAGACTGTGACTCCAACGCTGCATGAGATGCTACATTAGGCTGTGCAAGCAATCAAGCAAATGTTTTGTATGAGACAAGCTGCTGCTTCTAAGTCTGACATGAGTAAGTGTGCACTTCTGTGAATTTTCTATTAGTGGAAAATGCTAAAACAAGTTATAGTAATTGTTTCCAGTCACAAAAGAAAGGAAAAAATAATAAGCATAACAGAGAACAAACAAAACCAGGAACACATGAAACAGAATTTTTTAAGCTGCTCTAAATTCCTTCTTCTCCTTTGCCTTCAAAATTCAACATATTCCAAAGAATTTCTTTTGGGGTGAAAATGTACCTGTAAAACCTTTAATAAGATAGAAGCAACACATCTATCAGGATGCTTCAAAAGTTTTGCAGGTGTTTTGTCCTTCAGGAAGATCTCCGTATTCAGATCTTGATGTCTGAACAAAAGACTGTCAAAGGTAATGAGACACAGTGCTGAAGAAGAGGTGTACCTATGGAGAGGTCATCAAAGAACTATAGATAAAGTTTTGACTGTATGTTCCTAAGTTGCACATATGACATAATTGCTAGCGTTTATCATACTTCTGATACTTTCTTCTGACAACACTGCTGTGTAGGATTATGTTAGAAGAATTTTTTTCTTTAACTCACAAGTTTTGCTGTAGATAATGGTGTAATTTCTAACTCAGCATTTCTGTTGAGCTCTGTTTTATCACTGTATATTTGTATTGACGTTATTTAGGAACAACTTGAAAGAGAAAAAACACATAGCTGTTTTTTGATGGCATTGAAATTTAGAGAGAAGTTCCAATATTGTTTCATTTCATGGGTATTTACTACACTTACGACTGCAATTCATCTACTGAAGATGAGTTTGGAGAATAGGCCAGGTAAATTTGACAGGGAATAAGTCTGTGGGTCCATAAAAGCTGGATGTCCTTCACCTAAAAATACATGGCTATTAGGGAACCAGTATCTGCTCCATTTATTGCAGAGATGGGAGAGAAAAAATAGGATCACATTTGTGTTACTGTTGCTTTCCAAACTTCATTTGAGTTTTTCTTTATGCATTTAAAGAAAACTGGTCTTCATTTCATGTGAATTATACTGTCAGGACATATACATGTACATGTAATGATCCCACAATAATTTTTTTGCTTGGTTTGGTTTACAGATCATCATCTTGCTCTGGTTTTGTAGTCATTCAAACGGGACAATGAATCCATTGGGATGTACTTAACATTATGGTAGGTTCTTCAGTGTTTTTCATTGTGTTCTTAGAGCTGTAAAAAAATTCTGAGTTGCTTAGCCTATAATTTAAAACATTAGAACAGCTAACATGTTCAACAATAGATGATTTCCTGTTGTAGAGATCATAGAATCATAGAATCACAGAATAGCTAGGGTTGGAAAGGACTTTAAGATTGTCTAGTTCCAACCCTCCTGCCATGGGCAGGGACACCTCACACTAAACCATGTTACCCAAGGATCTGTCCAACCTGGGCTTAAACACTGCCAGGGATGACAATATAATCAGTGAATTGAATACCCAAGTGCACCACGTAAAATCCATAAGAAAACTGATTATTTTAAACCCAGTCTTTTGGTCAACAAAGGTGCTTGCCAGGCAATGAAAAACAGGGTGTGAAATTGTTACATTTTTTTTGTTGTGTTTTTTTTGTTTGTTTTTTTGTTTGTTTGTTTGTTGTTTTGTTTTTGTTTTGTTTTGTTTTGTTTTTTGTTGTTGTTGCTTGGATTTTTTTTTATTTTTTTTTTCTGAAGTTATAAGTTAGTTCACATTTTTAGGTTAGTCTTCCCATAGACTGAAATTCCATATTTACTTACCATTAAGTTACTAGCCATCTAATCTGATGACTGATTAATTCAGTCTGATCTTTTCAGGCAAGGGATGAGGTATTTCACCCTCAGTTCTTTATTGACAAAGACAACAAGAATTTAGTCTTATTTGTTGCTTACAAATTTACTACAGTGTGTATTTCAAAGCAACAATTTCTTTTAATATATTTTCAGACTATTACAAATGATCATTTACATTTATGTCTCTTAAAATAGCACTGCCCCTGCTGCTATGATGGTTTCACTCCTGGCAGTCAGTAAGATGATATGCATTCCCATGACAAATGAAAAAGTCAAAAAATTATATAAACCATATTTTTTATCATGACATACTGTCAATTCTTCCCACTGTAAATTGATGTAGTAAATATTTAATCTTTTAGCATCCCCCCAAACATGCTTAAGAAATTTATTTGATTGATTAAATATATTCCTTAAATATTTTTATGATAGTCCTTTAGTACAGGAAGTCAATAGAACCTTACTGTAAACACTCAACTGAAGGCAAAAAAAAAAAAAATCCAGAGTCAGATCATTGTCATAAACTTTTATTTATAAGCATTTTGTGTTTCAAAAGCAATTGCTGAAGTAAGCAGTGGCTGAACTGCTTTGGATTATTTCTTTAACCTTGAAATTACTATTATCATAAACACAAACTTCTCTTCTTAACTGTGTTTGAATTGCATCATCATGTTAAGTAAAAACATTACTTTATCATACCCACAGTGCAATCTGACACACTTTGAATCAGCAATTTGTTTTGTGGGTAGAATGTTTCTGGTGACAGTTCACATTTGGCACACTGACAAGTTCTTGGAGAGACTGGCTCAACAAAGTCAGTGTCTTCCAAGTTTTTCAGCAAATGTAGAAAGGAGCAGGACTGAATTGGTTATGTGCCACAGTATTTATAGTATTTATTGCAAAACAGAAAGAACTTTTTTTTGATTGGTTGGTTTGGTTTTGTGTTGGGTTTGACTTTTTTTCTTTTTTTTTTTTAAGATTAAAGAAGGATTTTGGAGAATTCAGAAGTTTATTATTCTCCTGTTGGACTCCAGGCCACTAAGGATTTGGTCTTGGATAGCAAAATCCTCTATTGTTTTGGTACGATCAAACCCAAGCAGAAATGGAATTCTGTGAAGCTACTAAACTCATAATATAAATGTAGCAAATATAAGCTATGATGAATTTGAGCTAGATTCTTTGTGAGTAGCTGAGCACCTTACACAAATCTTTTTATACATTAAAGAAAAAGCAGAGGCCCAAGTGCAAAATCCAACATAAATCCTTATTACAGAATTTGTCACAGCTGAAAGTCTTGAATACAGAAATAAGAACACTGATTACTGTAATTTATAAATGCATTTTCTTCCATTCCCCAATCCAGTTGAAAGATATTAGTCATCAAGTAAATCTTAGAAGGCTAAATTTACAAAACTGCAATTTAAGCATTCAGTAAGTTTCCATTTGATACAATTTCATAAAAATGGTGGGCCAAAATTATTAATATTTGGTGTTTGGAACTGAAGGTACCAGCTGGCTTTGCACTAACAGAAGTATAACTTCTTGTTCATTCAGACAAAAAAGATGTGTTAGAGAGCTACAGCACCATGTAGCAGTATGCCTCGGCCTTAGTGGTATCGTCCTGAAGGATTTAAGTATTGTGAGTAATGAAAGATACTGGGTTGCTGGAGCAGGTCCAAAGAAGGGCGTAGAGTGCAAATTGTATGAGGAGTGACTGAGAGAACTGGGGCTGTTTAGTCTGGAGAACAGAAGGCTCAGGAGAGACTTTATTGCTGTCTACAACTACCTGAAAGGAGATTGTAGTGAGGTGGGGGTTGATCCCTTTCCGAAGTAACAAGTGATAGGACAAAAGGAAACAACCTCAAACTGTGCCAGGTGAGGTTTAGATTGGATATTAGGAAAAATTTCTTCACTGAAGGGGTGATCAAGCATTGGAGCAAACTGCCCAGGAAAGTGGTAGAATCACCATCCCTGGAAGTGTTCAAAAACCATTTAAATGAGGCCCTTCTTAGTAACATGGTTTAGTGGTGGAGTTGGCAGTGCTGGAGTAAAGGTTGGACTTGATGATCTTAATTGTCTTTACCAATCTAGTTGATTCTATGATTCCATAATTCTTTATCATTTAAACTGAATGAAGGACTAGAAGATTGACATGCAGCATCTTTACAGAAATCATCAGAGTAAGTACAACTACCATCTATTTATATACTAATCAAAACCCATTTTTTTTTTATTTAGGAATGGATATGAACTGCTGAGACAGAAAGAAATTATAGCCATTACTATACCCATGACCTCATTAATTCCCAAGATTTCTGATCACTGGAATTAAGAGGAAAGGCCTCAAGAGAATTCCACATGAAGGGAATGTGTGTATGTTGAGGAGAGCCACTTGTTACAGTTATGCTAAGAAAAGAACATATACACATACATGGAGCAATATATAGAGCTGGATTTAGCATTGAGAAAGCCCTAAGAAGGTACGAAAACAGTGTCTTAGTTTTGGGCAATTCTTTTAAATTAAATCGTTCAGCTGCAAAAATGAAGAAGCAGAATAATGTTTGCAACTTTTCTTTCTAAACAATTTCATATCAGTAGCCAAGTTTTGGAAAAGCAGCCTTCATGTGAGCACTCTGAGTAATCAAATGTCATATGAGTGTATTTTAGAAAGGTCAGAAACAGCATCATCCCCATATTGTCTCTATCAGTGCAGAAGTGACAGAGCACACATGGCAAGAAGAAAACCTGTCAAGAATTTACTAGCTGCATAAGCTGCTCTTGCAGAACTTCAATTTCTCTTCAGGCTAAATTCACCATGAACTTTTTTAAAATTCTAAAGAATAAATGACCACTTCTGCAGTGTGACCACTTGCAGTGTCACAACCACCAAAAAAGACTCAGTTGAACGTTCTCAACAGTTTCCTTCCTCCAATAAGCTTACTTTTGCCAAGCCCTTGTCTGCACAAATTATCTAAATAATCTTTTAGAAAAAGGACGGGCCACATCCTCTCTTCATCAAGTGTCTAACTTAAGGTAACCATTCAATTCTTCTAACCCTTCTAGGTGCCTCAAGAAGCTTGCTCAGGCCACCTTTCTATTCCATAAGAAGCCGAGTCCTCTGTCTTATGTTCCCACCACCTATCTGCTACTCATACATGAAAAAGTCAGGGAACTCCGGCCCTAGGACTGCCTTAACAGCTCACTAAACATACAAAAAATCTTTTGACAATCAACAATCTTAGGCATTTTTTAAAATGTGTACACGTTTTATCATTTATTGCTGCTTTTTCTTCTAGAAAGAATGTGAAAATCGAAGAGTTTTTCATGAGTTGTTTAAAATAGAGTGAAACTAGCTGTTTTTCTGTGTCAATTTTACCATGTTGCATTACTAACCCACAGTTTATAGTATTGGCTGTAACTATTAGGCTGACCTGTGTTATAAACAAAAGGGAAATTGAAAGGGGAGGCAAATAAATCAGAGAAAAAACAGTATTAGGGAAGACGAAAATGGAGATGGAAGAAGAGACTGACAGACAAAAAGAAAAGGAATAGGTGCCTTGACAAACAAAAATAAAAGCAGAAGCAGTGTATCTTTGTCCTTGCTATCCGTGGCATAGTGGCTATGCCAGGGATAAGCCACAGGATTCCTCAACTGCAGCAAAGCTAGGATGATTTCAGCCTACTGTTTCATACCACTTTGCAGGTATTATTAAGTTCAAATCAACATGACAAAGGAAAAAACCTTTTATTTCTGAATGCCTAGGCCTCACATAGGACAAATACAGTAGCTAGACAGATGCAAACAAATTAAGAAAATTAAAAAGGAACTAGAAAGGCTGGAATGATTGCTGCCAGTAATCTGATTAAAGGCTTGAACCCACTCATCTTGTACCTGTAAACTTCTACCTTGACTTAATATGAGACCTGTCCCCATTTAGGAGCTATATGATTACACAATTAGCCAGAATCTTAATGGTACTGATGCTATGTCCTCTGAAGTACAGAGAGTTTCATTCCAGCTGCATTTTGGCAGCAAGGAAGTATTCCCAACCTTGAGCTTGCAGGCATAGAGCAGCTCTCCTCAAAACCTGGACAAAGTTCAAATCAAGTTTTAAAACCTATTTCTTTGCTAAACTGCTTGAAGGATGTGAGAAACTTTTCTCCATACTTTCATGTCCTTCCTTTTTTTCCTTTCAGATACACAACTGGTCATTAGTAAGTGCCAGGTGCTCACAATGGTGTGCATGTGCAGCCCTAAGTACTGTTTTCAGATGTGTAAAACCACTATCATTTCACAGTATCATACAGACTCTCCAGGGGACCACATGTATACTATGCAAAACAAAGAATTTTGAGATTGATTCTTCAGAAAAGGTCAGATTTTCCTGTTCGATGTACTCATGGCACTCACTGTGAAATAAAGAGAATTTTCTGAGGACAGAACTTCAGAAAATGTCTTTTTCCCTCTGCTTACCAGTATAAACAAAATGGACTTATCTCAAATCGATGCCCTTTTAATCAGAATGGTATTTCATGGCTACACATTGAGATAAACACAGAGTCTCAGGTTCATTATTTGGAGAAGCATGTGAGAAGGGCGAGGAGAGGCTAAAATTGTTGTAATTGTAATGATGCAGCTTACAATTCACAGTATTTTGGTATCCAGAGAAACAACTTAGGACTGTAACTTGTGTCTGATTTTCTTCTCCGTTCCTTCTTGTGGGGTCAGAAGCTACATGCTAGCTGAAAATAAAGAGTACACGCTTGAATGAGGTGGCCTTTACACCCTTCTTTTCCCAGGTGCATGGGAGTACCAAGAAGGCAGTCTTGGATAAAAATTTCAAAAGTATCCAATACCATATTAATTTCCCAAAGGCTCAGCAAGTGTAATTGGCATAGAGTAACTTTACTAGTTGATACAGAGCATAGTGTTTCTGAAATACTTCGTCTAACACATTTTTCAGTAAATCTCACGATTGTCAATAAGCAGGATACTGAATGTCACAAAGGAGAGTAGCAGCTTTGCTGGTAGAACAAAGATTTGGCAGAGAGAATAAGTTGCTTAACATAGCAAGTAAACATAGCTCAAAAATCAGCAGAGGAAAAAAACACTTTTACTCCCAATACAAGAATAATCCAATCTCCCTGCAGATATCTCCCCTGCAGAAGCCTCCCTGCAGAAATCTCCCCTGGAAAAGCAATAGACTATTATCTCAGCCATCAGGTGCAATTTATCAGCAGAGGCTGTGCTACTTGTTGAATGACAAAGCTTTAGATAATTTGAAAGTATTAATCTGTCTGGGGTTCTGGGGATAGTATTTCCAGAACAGTACTCATGTAGTCTGGTTACCTGAACACAGAGGGACTTCTTATGATGCCATCAAGCTAAGTTCTTTGTGGTAAGGTGTGAACTTCTGCATTTCTAAATGTGCTCCTTAAAAACACAGTTCAAAGTCAAAACACAGCATAATTAGCTACCACAGTCCCTGAAACAACAGCTGGGTTATGGAGGCACTGATTGGGTAGATTTATCTAATGCAGAGTCCCCTGGGCAGTGAGACCATTTGATGGGTAGCTGAAAGCAGCATGGCCCTGAACATAAGTTCCCAGGTGCTGCTGGTCCTCCTGGTCCTTTGCAAAGTCCCTGCAGGCTTAGCTGCCTCCGTTTCTGTCCAACATCCTGTCTTTATAGGAGGTGGCAGACTTACAGCTGACTTGGCATTGCTCTTGTGGGCAATTCTCCCTTTAGCTCACTGAAACTGCCTGCTATATTATTGGGAGTGAATCTTTCAGCCACGTTGTTGATGCAGGAGGAAGGATGGAAATTTTTAAAGCCATGATTCCTTTAATTTTGCAGTGCTTGGGTGCCTGAGGTGAAATTCCCCCACCCCTCATGGGTTCCTGAGTATATGAGAATAGTACAATAGATTATAGGAATATATACTATATATATAATATGCACAGAAAATTCTGCATGGTGTACACTAAAGTTCCACAAGCAGAACAGCAGGTTTTCCCCTGGAATGCCTATGCAAAATCCCCACAGCACTTCTGTCCTATGTAGCACTGTACAAAGAGGCAGAGGATAAGTGTGCAAGAGAAATGAAGTGTGTGAGAAATTAGGACACCACACATTGTGCATGCTCAGAATACTGTTGCTGAGATCAAGAAGGCTGATAGAGGAGCATGTGAAGCTGTGACTATATGTACCCAATATTTCTAAAGCAGCACTTACCTGCTGAGGAACACAGGCAGTAGCCTAGGCTAGAAGCTGGAAAAGGTGGAAAAAGATCAACATCCCAAACCCCAGTGCTTTGGGAAAGCACTTTGGCAGGGCTTAAAAGGGGCAGATTAACATGATGTTGAACGCAAGCCATTACTGCTTCCGAAGACATGAGGCTTTCATGATTAAAAACATATCAGAAAAAGTTTATGTCTACAAACTGCACAAGAGGCATAAACTTGCTTCCCCAGGCAAGCCTTGACTAATGCAGAAGGATATGTGTTGTAGGAAAGTGTGTTTCTCAAGTTTCTCAAGTCTCTTCAGAGAGAACAGAACAAGGGACTCTATGTAACTTTCGTTGATCTTACCAAAGCTTATGACACTGTGAGTAGAAAAGGCCTGTGGCAGATCTCAGAACATTTAGGATGTCACCCCAAGTTTCTCAAAATGATTATTCTGTTACATGTGGATCAGCGAGGCCAAGTCAGATACGGCGATGCACTCTCTGAGCCCTTCCCTATAACCAATGATGTGAAACAAGGTTGTGTTCTTGCACCAGCTTTATTCACAATCTTCTTCGGCATGATGCTCCAAAGGGCTATGGCAGACTTCAATGAACAAAATGACATCTATATCCGATATCATACTAACTGGATCCTATTCAACCTAAGGCAACTGAAGGCCCATACCAAGACCCTAAATCATCTTGTCCATGAGCTGCTTTTTGCTGACAACGCTGCCCTCATTGCCCACAAAGAAGCAGCTCTGAAGCGTTTAACAACTTGCTTTGCAGAGGCAGCCGAGCTTTTTGGTCTGGAAGTCAGATTGAAGAAGATGGTAGTTCTTTACCAACCTGTACCACAAGAAGACTACCATCATCCCCACATCACCATTGGTGAGTCAGAGCTTAAATGATCCAGCAGTTCAGCTATCTGGGAAGCATTATTTCCTTGGATGCCATGATTGATAATGAGATAGATAACAGAATAGCAAAGGCATACAGAGCCTTCAGAAAACTCCATAAAAGAGTCTGGTGTAATAAACACCTGAAGAAAAGCACAAAGATTAGTGTCTATAGAGCCACTGTACTGTCTACTTTTCTATACGGGTCTGAATCATGGATCATCTATAGCCATTACCTGCGACTCCTCAAACACTTTCATCAGCACTGCCTCCATGCAATCCTAAACATCCACAAGACTGACTATATGTCTAATGCTAATGCCCTTGAACAGGCAGAGGTCACCAGTATTGAGGCCATGCTGCTGAAACAGCAGCTGCACTGGGCAGGGCACATCTCCAGGATGGAGGATCACTGCCTCCCTAAGACTGTAGTCTACAGTGAACTCGCCACTGACTGCCACAAGAGAAGTGCCCCAAAGAGGAGATATAAGGACTCCCTGAAACACTATCTTAGCCTTGGCTATATTGACTACCATCAGTGGTCCACCCTGGCCTCTAATTTGGAGATTTGGAGACACGTCATACATAATGCTGCTGTCTCTTTTGAGAACACATGCAGAATCTGTCTCGAGGAGAAAAGACAATGCAGAAAGAGTCGTGCTTTGCCTGTGCCACCTAAGGAGACCTTCCTCTGTGCTTTTTGCAAGCAGACTTGTCTGTCCTGCATTGGTCATTTTAGCCATCAGTGCGCTTGTAGTAAGCGTGGGTAAAGCCCGTCTCAAATCTTCGTTCGCAAAGCCAAGCCGTGAGTGTGATGACCTCTGTACTATCAGAACTGTATGGTCACCAAGAGTCTCGGTGACATGATAGAAATAGATGAAATATGTCAGGATTTATCAAAAGATAATCCAGTTGTCCTGCAATCTGTAAAGCAGTTATAACCCTTCCAGTTTACAACGCATTAAAAGAACATGATGCACAGCCACCTCTTCCCCTTGCCGAGAAAATGTCCTTTTGTCCGAAGCAGAGAGTCATTATCCAGATGCTACATATTTTTTTGGGAATCATCAAGTACTATTCTTAGTAGGTTTATAAAATAGTAGGTGACTGTTAGAGCTTCCTTAGTTACTGTTAACAGAGAGGTGTCTTGCTGCTGCAAGGTGTTTTGCAATTCCATTTAAGTGTCACTCTGTCATTAAGGATTTAATGTAGTTATCGTGAAGTTAAATTTCTTGCCTTATGGAAAATTTCATTAGATGACTGCAGTAATACCTCTATTCTGTCTGGTAAACAGGTAACTATGTTTTTACCCACTTTCCTACATGGAATATATGCTTTGGCTATATCCTGCAGAAATCTGCTTTACACTTTGGTATAGTATTGATCCATTGTTTAAATGGTTATATTTAATCAATTATTTGATTTAAACATTGGATATTTTCCCAGTTAAGACTGTCTTGCCATATCAGGTTTTCCTATATGCCGTAGGAAATGCAGTCAAAGGAAATATAATATTTCATTAGATGATGCCATGATCAAAACCTGAACCAAATCACTGGAAAATCATAGAGATTTCAGTAACAAGTGCTACTGATGTTCAAACAATTCCAGAGCTACAATCAAAGTAAAAAGCTTTACATTTTCCCCTTTTACATTGCTGAAAATAATTCCAATTTCTAAAAAGCATGCAGCTCTGAGGAGAAACAGATGAATGCCTATTATTAATGAATTTGTTACAAAGTTGTAGGTTGCATTCCACAGGCTTTATCCTCCTCCAGTAGGGCTTTCTCTTTCACTTCACCAAGCACAGGACTTAGCCCCTTGTGAGGTTTTTTTCCTGATTTCTGATTACTAAGCTGCCTTGCATTGCAACTATTACACTACCTAAGTAAGCTGTGGGGATAACTTAAACAGAAACTACCCAGTAACTAATTCATTCTGCTTTCTGTTATGGAAAAAAAAAAATCTCAGATACTGCCATTACCATCCCTGTTCTGCTTGTTCTGATGTTCACTGTCATTGCAGGTAAGTGCTGCAATGTGATTGCTGGAAAGGCACACTACAGGAAGCATGCTGGAGCAGGTTATTTGGCAGTTTTACAGCATGTTGCTATCTTCTGTTTGACACAGAACAAGACAGTAGTACTAGCATTATTAGTGTTAACAGAGCCATCTCCAATGAAGGAAGCATACTGTGATTAGCAGACCTGCTGCCCATAGAACTTAAAATTTAAGACATACAACCAAATGAAGCACAGGCCAGAGAGCTAGCTGAGCACAGGTGGAGTACTTCCCAGAACAGATGGGTGCTCAAGACCATCTCAAGGAAGGAAATTAAATTGGCACAATCTTTCTTTTTAATTGTCATATACAGCATTTTTATGAACAGAGCTAGAGTACAAAGTAGGAACTATGTAATTTTTATTCATTTCTGACAAAAGTGAATATGGAAAAAGATGAATAAAATAAACAAAGAGATGCGTGATGGCAATCCACCATGTTCCAGTGAATTCTCATGTGGATATGATAAAACTTAAGCAGTAGCTCTGGCTCCCACGCTTGTCAGTTTATTTAGCAGTCTCCTAGAGTGCTTTCAAATTCCAGAATTGATGGGAAAACCAAACTATTTCGCTGGCTTTAGAATGAGCAAACCAAAACTCTTTGGGATTCCTGTAAATTTGCTTCTCTAACAATCACTGGTTGAGGTTCAGGGGTGTTTCTAACCACCAGGAGGTCAGAAATGGTTGTTAATTCCCTGTTTACATCCTCCTAGGCAGGCAAATAGTGAAACTTTTTATGGAGTGGTGAGAACAACACATTCAGCTCAGTCATAATGAGAAAATAATTTCTCAGAGAAAAGTGGGAGCATGGGAGTTCACAGCCAATGCAACATTTAGCTGGGCTGGATAGCCAGAGATATCAGCCGAACACTGAAGATGAGCTGGGGCAGTTATGTGCCTGCCTGCCATGGGGGCTGCAGTGCAGCTGTGCCTGTGGCATAGATGATGTAGGAGGAAATAGCCTATGCCCTTCTTTCTTTGGCATTGTGGCAATTTCAGGAAATAGTCCACCTGCTGCCTGCATGCCCTTCTGCTTCATCACAGCTTCCGGCCTTTGAGCAAACAGCATGATATATGGTTCAGGAAGCGTGTTAGCTGTTTCTATTACTCTTTTTCTTATGTGCTCCCCTTAAAATATTGCTACTGTGAAACAAGTGCAACATATCTCTAGTATCTATTGAAATGTAACAGAGAGTAACTCTATACTTTACAATTTAAAATACACACTTTCCTAATACGTTATTTTTGTATGCACACTTACTACCTATGGAAAGAAGGGCTCTCTGGGAAACAATTCCCTGCTCAACATGATGTTGCTTCGATATTTAACTTCTAGTTTATATCTGGGGAGATGATGACACAGAGAATGCATGGGAGAAGGGGAATGATTTTTTTTTTCTGTTTAATTTGTGGAGGATTTTGCACTGGCTTTTTCAAAAGAACAGTTTTTCATCACAAATGTGAACTATTTCTAAAAAGCTATGACTGAAGATCTTAGCCATTTTCTCAACCCCCAACATATTTAAATCACTTTCATGCTGCTGCTGAGTTTTACAGAACCAGCAACCACTGCTGGCTGACTGGTTAACCAAAGAGTAAAACTCTGTACATGGCCGTGAATATAAAGTTTTTCCACATTTCCTACTGAGACCTTATCTCATAGCTTATCACACAGACCAAATAAAAATGGAATTTAATTGACGTCACTTCACACTAGAATATTAATGAAGCCAGAAAGTATATGCCTAAGGAACTTGATGATCTTAATGACTGTGATATCTTATCTAGGGAAGGATTTTATGCTTTCTGACATCATAATCTGAATAAGCTAAGTAAGGAAATATGTCAGTTTGTAAATTCCAATTGCAATTTTGCCTCATGAAAGTTGTATGTATAAAGTAAGGAAAATTAGTACCCCTAAACAAATCTGTACATGAAAAGGTGGTCATACTATTTACTCCTTCTTAGTTAATCCCCTCCTTGTTTGGCACTGCTTTTAACATATTCATATGCTAAAATAATCAGCCTTTCTGATGTAAAATGTTCAAAACATTCTTAAAATTTACAATTACCATGAAATTAATATAAAAGATTTTATTCTGTCATTACTCTTCACTAGCTCAACAATGTCTCATATTTGATGTTTTTTATTTCTGTGTGTGGCTTGCAATCACAAATCCCCTGGTAATACGTAAATATATTCTACTTCATAGAGTGCAAACCTTGAGAGGACCTTGTATATCACACTCAAAACCCTGCTTTTGTTAAGACACAAATCATATAAATTTTCAGCCTAGCATTATTAGGTCCACATTGATGTGCTAATATTTATTTTTCATCTTGACTTTTTATTATCAGCCATGTCACTGTACTTTCTCATTGTAGATGAGAAGCAAAAGTACCAACAGATCCTGAGAAAAGTCCTTTCTGTCTTCCTAGCCTGGGTGGGAAGCACAGTCTCATGAGGGAGCTGAGTCCTATTTTGATCTTCAAACTAAAATTATTTAAATAGGCTGGGAGGAGACTCAAACCTATGCTTTGTATTTCACAGAAACAGAGAATTACAGACTGGTTAACACTGGAAGGGATCTCTGGAGGCTACCTGGTGCAACCTCCTAGCCCAAGCAGGGCCACCTAGAGACAGCTGCCCAGGACCATGTCCAGATGACTTTTGAGTATCTCCAAGGATGGTGACTCCATAGCCTCCTGCGCAACCTCTGCCATGCCACTCAGTCACTTTTCCAGTGAAAAATTGTTTGCTGATGTTCAGGGTTCACTTCTGTGTTTCGGTCTTTCACTGCCTCCTGGCCTGTTGCTGGGTTCCACTGAAAAGAGCCTGGTTCCATTCTTATTTGCATCTGCCTTTCCGGAATTTATATACATTGGTGAGACTCCCCCTTAGCTTTCTCTTCTTGAGGCTGAACAGTTCCAGTTCTTTACTCCTTCAGTTTCCAGGCACTTTTCCAGTTGCCATGACCAATCAAACATTATCAGGCATGACCTCAATGACAACTGCCAGCTCCCTAAGCACTCGTGGGTGCATCCCATCAGAGCACATGAACTACTGTGAGTCCAGTTTGCTTAAGTATTTCCTGACCTGATCCTTTTCCACCAAGGGTGCATCTTCTTTTTTCCAGACTTTCCCCATAGTCTCTGGGGCCTGGGATTCCTGAAGGCCAGCCTTGCTACTAAAGCCTAAGGCAAAGAAGGCATTCAGTACTTCAGCCTCTTCCATATCCTGCATAACAAGGGTCCCTGTCTCACTGAGCTATGGGCCCACATTTTCCCTAATCTTCTTTTTGTCACCTATGGTTATATAGAAACCATTCTTGTTGTCTTTGACATTCTGGACAGATTAAATTCCATTTGAGCTCTAGATTTCCTAACTTACTTCCTGGGTGACTGGATGATATTTCTGTATTCTCCCAAGGTTATCTGTCCTTGCTTCTGCCTCCTGTATGCCTTTTGTTTTGTGGTTTGAGTTTGGCCAGGAGCTCCTTTTTCACCCATGCAGGCCTCCTGGCACTTTTGCCTACTTTTTTATTTGCTGTGATGAATTTGAGCTTGGAGGAGGTAATCCTTGAATATTAACCAGCATTTCTGGTCTCCTCTCCCATCCAGGTCTCCATCCCATGGGACTCTTTCAAGCAGATCTTTGAAGAGATCAGTCTGCTCTTCTGAGGCCCAAGGTTGTGACCTTGCTTTTTACACTCCTCACTGCCCTCAGGAGCCTGAACTCCACCATCTCATGGTCACTGCAGCCAAGGCTGTCTTTGACTTTCCCATTCCCAAGCAGTCGCTTGTTGTTGGCAAATACAAGGTCCAGCAGAGCACCTCACTTCGTTTATTTCAGTTTCAAAATGAGCTTTCAAATATTGAAGTTGCAAATATGTTCTGATGATCTAGAGTAAGTTTAATTTTGAAATGCAATTTTAGTTCATGATTGCCATTATTGAGGCAAATCAAGTCATGGATGATTAATGGGGAAAGCAATATCTAATTGATAGAACCCACAAGAGGTACCGCTTGTCACAAAGGCAGTTGGTCCCCAGCTGACTGTACGTATCTTGCTTCTGCAGAAACTTATGAGTTATGTTTGCATAATCAGCATTAGCAGTTTATATTGCTTACTCTTCCATTGGTTATTTGTTTTAAAATAAATTCCCTGCTGAGGTAAGATATATATTTACATAGAGATATTTTTAGAAATTATCTTGTCCCCGCTGCCTCCAGTGTTACCCACATTCATTCATACTTTCATGACTTTCAAAACTGGTCTACTATAAAATACCCAAATGATTTTGTTCCTTCAATTCAGGAGGAAAATGTATCTTGTGCTTGCAACAAAAATATTTTATTAATGTTTTTGTCTAAATAAAACACCCAGCTAGCTGAAATTGAGACATGTTAGTATTATGTTTGTAAATCAGACTGATTATAAGAAATCCTGAATATTCTATAAGTCCTAAATATGGCTCAGATAAAGAGAACTTCAGATCAGGTAATTTAAAGGGCAGCTTTCCTATTCTTGATAAAATAAATGGACAAGGGGTAACGAGTTCAAATTTGAACAGAGGAAGTTTAGGCTGGATATGAGGAAGAAATTTACTGTGAGGGTGGTGAGGCACTGGAATGGGTTGCCCAGGGAAGCTGTGAATGCTCCATCGCTGGAGGTGTTCAAGGCCTGATTGGACAGAGCCTTGGGTGGCATGGTTTAGTGGGAGGTGTCCCTGCCCGTGGCAGAGGGGTTGGAACCACGAGGTCTTAAGGTCCTTTCCAACCCTAACTATTCTATGATTCTATGATTCTAAGGGATGCATCAATAAAAAAGACATTTCTGATATTAATTTATTTGCCAAGTGCTGCCTTACCTGAGACAAAAGATGTTTTCAGAACGATATGCGAGGGATGGTATTTTATGGAGAGACTTTACATTTTGATTGATTTTCTGAAAAAAAAATACCAAAAATGCAATTGTTTGGTGGCATGAATAATAATCTAGGGCCCAGAAAGCACTGTACCAGATTGAATTAGTGCTTCAATTCTGACCTGGAGATGCTTCAGATATCTCAAAGGGACATAAGGAATTGATATTTTTGGAATAGCCTATTATAAATTATAAATTTATATATATAGTATATATATATATTTAGTAATCTAACATGTACCTCCAAACCATGAAGATTCATATGTTATATTTCTAATACTAATTTTCAACTGTGGATGATCACATTATTCATATAAATGCATAAAATTCACAGAATGTGTAGCATTTCCTGGACAATCATTCCATCCAAATCACCAAGTGTACAAGGCAAAGTAAATGCTCTGCCTGGCAGAAGTAGTTGAATCACTCACTTTATTTCAGTTATATGCCTATTTTGGTTTTTTGACAGAATAAATAAACCTGTGTTTTCTACCTGGCCTGAAACAATGAGCTTCCCAAACTTTATGATGTTTATAAAGAACATCTTAGGATGTCTCCTATTCCTGCTACATCCTGTTAGAGATCAGGGTGTCTGGAAATGATAATAGTAGATCCATGTAAGAGCATATTTCTGATAGTAAGAAAAAGTAGCAGCGCTGGTAGTGTTTCTGCGGTGTTCTGTACGGAGGTAGCTGTGCCCATTAAGCTATGAACGGTTTTGACATATAAAGTCTGAGTAATGCCCAACATAGGTCAATGACATACTAAGATCCGTATCTTGAGAAAGAACGTTATATTATTATCAGGTAACTTAGCTGATCCATTGTTTTCAAATACTGTAGGAGTTCTCCCACGGAGAAAACCTGTCTTCCTTCGGTTTCCTCTTTGCTGAATTGCTATGTAGCCCTGGCCAAGGGCCAGCTGCGGTGGAGGCAGGGTGCTCATGCTCGGGGGTCAGAGGCGTGTTCCCAGCGCGCAGGGTCTGCTGAGGTACCTAGAGGTCACACGAAAATAAAGGTACTCATTTCAAAATTAGCTTTCAGAGAAGTACCCTTGTTTAGGCTGGAAATCTATAAAAGCATGTGTTTTGGGTAAAGATTAAGGGAGAAAATATTCCCTTTAGCTTGAAGAAAAGGCATCAGGCTGGTAGAGGAAACAAACCCTGGAAACGCAAGAGTTACAGTTTTACAAGCAAGCACAAGGAAAAACTCGCACTCTTAAAACTTGCACGGCTATCATAAATGAGTTCATCTATTTCGGTTTCAAATTGAATAGCTGTGTGTGTGGCAGCACGTCAAAATAACGCGAGAGAACACAAAGCACAGGAGAACCCGCATTTTGCAGTCTCTGCTGGTTTAATGCGAGCTGCCCGTTAGGTGGTGCTCCTACAGTACCCCTGTGTGCCAAGGCAGCGGCTCGCAGGCAGGGCTCGCAGCCTGGCTGCGCAAGTGCTGTGCTCTAAGGGGAAATTAATTGCTCTCTTCCACACACGACGTGAAAAAAAATCATCATTTTTAGCTTCCTCCTCAGAAGCCGGTCCTTGGCAAAGGCACTTGCCAGTCTTCTGCTCCACGTACTTCTCTTGTTACCAGCTTTTTACCATGATCAGTGGTTAGCTGATGTTTGATGTATTTTTATTGCTGCAGTACAAACTTCTCTCCCACTTCCCGCACTGCTAATGATTACGGGAATAGGAGAAGTGTGGAGACAAGGAAGCTGAAGAAATATCTCTGAGCAGCGTGATGGTGTGCATGGCCCTTCTCTTGAGTTCCTGGTTGAGTCCTGGGATGCTGCTCTAGCTGTTTGCTGGAAGGGGGAGGGAGCAGGGAGTGAGAAGAGAGTGAGGGTAGCCATGTATCTTGCATTTCGATACATTCTGTTTCTAAATAATTGGTAACATTTTCTGTGGAAAAAACTTGTCCTGTCATCAGAATTTTCAAGCTTATGCACTTTTTGCTTTCTCACCTTCTTAACAATGAGAAATTCTCAGTTTTGAGGTAATGTGAGGAGACAACTTGTCTTGCAGTGTTCTCAATACTTCCTCATACTGCTGTTACATTGCAAAAGGAGGAAATGTCACGTGTGTACAAAGGGTGTAAGAATACACAGTTCTCTAATCATTCTTCAGCCTGTGAGAACAATAGCATTTCTCAAGACTGACTGGTTTTGTTGCATATACACAGGGCGTTCTTTCTCTGCTAAGTACTTGCACCAAGAGAGAGAATGAACTGTTTCTCAGCTGAGTGTATTTTCTTCTGGCTACAAAGATAAGTGTTAGCATAGTCAATTTTTCCATCTCAGAGCAAAGATGTAGCTGATGTCACTAGGAACATGTTTCTGTCCAAACCTGTTAGAGAGATAGCAACTTTCTGGGCCAGAATGAAGCCTCAGGTTACAGCTTTCCAGCACAGGACACGTCAGTAGTCTGGCTCGTGTCAGCTGTTGTTTAAGCACTGTGTTAGCTAGAGGATGTCTATTTCTCCATCAGGACAGGGCATGATTCTATGTAAGTGTGGAAACAGCACTGGTTCTTTGCCCTTTTTGGTGCAGTTCAAGTCTGTTAAGTTGCTTACATGAGCTGATCACCCTCATTTTGTCGTATGAGATTCTTCGTATTTTAATAAAGCATTTTTTTTTTTAATTTTAAAGTACCCTTCCTTCCTTCCTTCCTTCCTTCCTTCCTTCCTTCCTTCCTTCCTTCCTTCCTTCCTTCCTTCCTTCCTTCCT
>JARCZZ010040367.1:0-25090 GCA_030323915.1 Brotogeris chrysoptera
CCTGCCCATGGCAGGGGGGTTGGAACTGGATGATCTTAAGGTCCTTTCCAACCCTAACTATTCTATGATTCTATTATCAAGTTTTCTTTTTTTATATATGTATATTCTTTTGCATCATTCTAATGTTGGTTTCACAAGCTGAGCCATAGCAAAGGGCAATACCAGCTTTCAAAGATGACTTTCATGTATTGGTTTGACCTGTCCATAGGAGCAGAACCATTGTGCGGTGAGGCACTGGAACAGGCTGCCCAAGGAAGCTGGGAATGCTCCATCCCTGGCAGTGCCCAAGGACAGGTTGGACAGAGCCTTGGGCAACACGGTTTAGTGAAAGGTGTCCCTGCCCATGACGGGGGTTGGAAATGGATGAGCTTAAGATCCTTTCCCATCCAAACCATTCTATGATTCTATGATTTGCATCAGGAAACCACCACTTCTTTTTCTTAACATAAAACTTCCCAAACCAACAGAAAATGCACAGATACAGGATCAAACAAACAAACAAAAATCAAACTGACCCAAAAACCAAGGCCCCCACCCTAGAACCCAGAGTCATTAGCTGTGAAGTAGCCAGTGGGAGGAGGAGTGCTTTGAAAGTTGTTTAACGCCTTCCCCAGAAACTGGTCTTTGCGGAAGGAGGAGAACAGGAATGAAGAAGCTCAGCTAAAATGATGAAAGAAATTTGCAGTCTCTTTTTTATATATGTTTTTACTCTTCTGTATCTGGAAAAAAAAAAGAAAAAGAAAAAGAAAAAGGGTCAAATGCCGCCTTTCTCCCCTTTGTCCAAGGAGCCGGTAATCTGGGAAAGAGAAAGGAAGGTATCAGTTTAGACAGCCCCATTTTCTCCAAGCAGTGCAGTTTTGCTTAACTGTTGAAAGGCTGCAAGGTGAACCCCACCAAAGCAATACCTCTTATTGGCTTGACTAGAAATATCATTGTGTCTTACATAAAGTGAAATCCATTGCTCTCGGACTACCTCTGTGGGAATTCAACCTTTGGCATCAATAGGATCATGTAACAGAACCCAGCATGCTTAGATCAAGATCCCATTACGTTTCTCTGCTGTAGGGTTCTATGATCACCCTTTGCTCAACAGCTCTTTCAGTACCTTTTTTGCTCATGAAAGCAACAATGTTGTACATGTGGTTTGAGGTGAAGAAAAGAAAATGCTCCAAACATTTGGACTTGATGATCTTAAAGGTCTTTTCCAACCTCTGATTTGATGATTCTATGAAACACAGAAGATCACTACCTTTTAAAAGCCTTTTCTCCCAAGCAGATTGCAATGAGAAGCAGAGTCTTAGGTATGTATAAGTGCCTGAGATCTAACAAAATATGTTCATTTTAGAATCTGCATGACCCCTCTGTCAAATATTTATGATCTTTTCTCAAAATTAGGCTCTATTTGACTAACGTTATCCTGAATGCACAAAACTAACTTTTCTATGTAGTTATACCACAAGTGATTCTTCACAATTAACATATCTTCCTCAAGAAGAAATATAGCCAAGAAAACCTTTTCTTCCTTTCTAGTGAAAGAGGACAGTTTCTAATGAAAGAGGACATTCTGTCCAATCCTCTTCATATCCTTCTCTAGAAATCCTCTGGAACATTTTCAAATGGGAACATGAATATTTCACTATATTGGCTATCCCAACCAGTTATGTGAATATGTCTGACACTGCTTAGCTACTGTTATTCTAGCAATGCCTATGCCAGCAGAGTTGGAAAGTACACTTAAAAGGGTTCTCTCAACCAAGGAGATTCATCCCAGAGAGAGATAAATTCATCTGTAAGGCTGGACATGCCTTGGAAGATGTGACTACATCAGAATCTCTTTGGGTCCCTTTCAGAAAACAGGTTTCTTTTACCTTCATTAATATATTGCTCTATTTTTTTAAGCAGTGTTTGGGCAAAGGCAAATCAAAGAGCTAAGATTCCTACTGGATTGCAATATCTCTGATGAATGTATACAGTGGCTGCACAGATTCATCAGTGAGTTGGTATCATTTTCTTCTACTGCATAGTTAGCAGCAGGACTTCTTTCAGGATGGTCCCCTGTAGGTTGCTACTACAGTATCTTGCTCACTGATGCAATTCAAAGACACAGTTGTAAACAATTAGGCTTTCAGCATTTCATTGGATTTATTTAGACTGAATTGTCACATTCCCAGCACTACTGGCAGCATAATCTACAACAGGCAATAGTAACAGCTGTAACAACAGTACTACACTTCCTTGATGTCTCCTATCTCAAAAGTTGAGCCTGATTTACTGTCATCAATAGGATCATAACAATCCTACGACATGTGGCATTAGCCACATTTTCAAGAGAAGAATGACCCAGAAGGCAAGGTAATCATTTGGCACACGTGGACAAAATGACATCTTTGAGCAGTAATTATTTCTGAATCTCTTAAATGACATGCTGAATCACACCAGGAATCTGAAACAGAGCTCCAAGTACCACCCAACAGGCTCTCCCCTTCCTATTCTGTCTGCACTCACAAGACTTTTAACCCCTTTCATCCCCATTAATGAAACAAGGGAAAATGCAATGTTTTTTCCAGACTCCAGATGTTCCCTGCGGAGAACTGAGTCATATATTGTTTTTTTGCTTCTGTTAGCCACATCACCAGCTCCAGTGAGAACATTCTCATATGGTATTTGCTTCAAATTGTTTTTCTACTTGGTGGAGAAGATGTTTTGGTTTCCTAGCTGAATTTTCCCTTTGGATACAATACAGCTTCCCTACAACTACGTTAACCTTGGATGTGATTCAGCTACATTCTCATTTCAGCACAATACAGTGCAAATATTAGTACATATCAAATGAGCTAATTGAAAGAGGAAAAAGAATGAATATGCAGCACTCAGTACACAGGAAAACTTTAAGCAGTTCACTTGGCATGTATTGAATTTCATTATCTGAAACAACCTCATCTGAATGCACATCTCAGTCCTTCAGTGTTGCAGATGAGTTTATACTGTTTGTCAAGTGTTATCTTGATCATTAATGCAGACACCAGTACTTCTACAACTCTTGATGTGATAAATGTTAACATGCAAAAGCTCTTCATGTTAAAACAGTCTTCCAGTGCCTAAAGGGGCCAAAAGAAACCTGGAGAGGGACTTCTAACAGGGGCCTGTAGTGATAAGACAAGGGGGAATGGCTTTAACCTGACAGAGGGGAGAGAGAAGTTCTTCCCTGTGAGGGTGCTGAGGCGCTCTGGCACAGGGTGCCCAGAGAAGCTGTGGCTGCCCCATCCCCGGCAGTGTTCAAGGCCAGGTTGGACAGGGCTTGGAGCAACCTGCTCTAGTGGAAGGTGTCCCTGCCCATGGCAAAGGGCTGGAACTGGATGAGCTTTGAAGTTCCTTCCAACACAAACCAGCCTGTGATTCTATGATGCTAGTTTTACCAGCTAGAAGTGGAGAGCTGACCTCTCCCAGCACCGCTTCTGAAGGTGGCAGCCCTGTTGCTCCAGCCAAATGCCTGTCCTTTCCCTTCATCCCCTCCTCCCAGCTGCCAAAAGCACAGCAATGCCCAGAGAGGGCTCAGGACACTTCCCCATAACATCCAGCACCACGCCAGGCTGTCAGGACAAGATCAATCCCTGTGGTTTTCAAACGTCACTTAAAAGAACACTGCCATTTTTTCTCCTAACAAATAAACGGTGAGTGCAGACTGCAGGACAGTATGGAATAAGGAATTTTGTGAGCAGGGTTTTGTTTTGGGTAGTTGTTTTTTTTCTCACAAACTACTTTGCTTGCTTGGCAGTCCCTGTCAATGGAAGTGTTTGTGAGGTTATTGCATGATCCCTGTTTCATCTGCTTAAATATGCATTCCTTCAGCATTACCACCATACTTCTTTATGAAGAAAGCGCAAGATGACACCATGATTATCCAGGATTACCCAAAAGTATTTTTGAGTTAGAGTTTAAATACACAGAAAAAGCAACAGAAGAGCACCTCAGTTAACCATATTAATTCAGTACATCCCTTACTGAGCTCCCTATGGTGATGCCTTTTCGTGCTTTCATAATGTAACATCATAAAGATTTCAACCAAAAATATCAGCATAAAAATATACTAAGATGAACATTTTTGTATTTCATGTATATTATTCTTGAAAATTTGGGGGGGGGAAGTGAATCCAACAGGTTTTCTCATTGCTATTAAAATCAGATTCTCTTGTCAGATCCCAATAACCATATGTGTAACAGGCTGTCAGTGTTAGGTCCTAACATAAACAGCAGACACTAAAAGTGTTGCACTTGAAGAGAAGTTGAATGCACAAAGTTTATGCACACTGATTCTTTAGCCTGAAAAAGGAGAGTTACAAGGAGAATCTAATAAAAGCTAAATGAAATCATGACTGGTGCTAAGAATGTGAACAGGGAACAATTACTGTTTCTCACAGTCCAAGAAAGGGGGTTATCAAATGAAACTATCAAGCAATAAATTTGAAACCAATAAAAATATCTGATTTGTCATATAATGCCTAAGTACATTTTGAATTGTGTTGCCTCAGTGCCCAGTACACAACAGAGTACCAGGGCTCTAAAGATACTTAATGAAAGAAAAGTCCGTCAGAGGCTGTGCAAGTCAGAGATTTGACCTCTGCCTTAGCTCTCTGAAGACAGAAAGGTGTAGAAGGGAGGCATTGCTCTGATTTTGCTCTTTGTTCATTAAGATCTCGGCTATGAAACGCTGTCAGCTAAGTGATGGAGCGATAAAGGGCTTTTGGTCTGACCCAGCATGGTTGATCAAGTGTTGCTAGAAAAGTTGGCATTTGAAAGCAGCCTCTACCCTCATTTATTAAAAGCCTATGCTTTTCTGGGTAAGAGTATTCCAAACTGCCCACCCCCAGAACCCTGTTCCATCCATGCACAGGGTGAAATGACAACAGAAATGACCAGTTGTTATATGGCATTTGATATTATAAAACCAATTCCTACTGATGCAGCACGCAACTAGGGAGAATAATACTCAAATTACATGTGTCTCAGATCCCATAATCCAAAAGGCAGTTATCCTTCTTACCACACATGATGGAAGTATTTGCAACTGGTGGGGCAGATTGCTAAATCTGCCACTTTTAACTCCTTTAGTGACTCACTCAGCATCTTGCAGGAATGACCTCTTAATTTTGTAAGCTTATTCCCCAAAGTCAGGGTATTTCTTGTCTCCAATGAGTGCTAAAGTGCGCTCAGTCCTAACCTGTCCCCATCTGAACATCACTGTTAAAGCTACTCCTAGTGCTCAGAATAAAACGAAGATGTCAAATATCACAGTGCTTAGTTCTCAGCACTGGATGACCCTATCTCCTCCTCAAGCCATTCAAAAGCCTTTTCAAAATTAAGACCGCTAAGAAAGATATTCAGCATATTTGTGCTATTCTCTTGCTTCTGTTGCACCAGAGAGGAATGAGGCCTAAGAAACATGAAGATCAGTAAAATGAAGAAAAAATACATGTTACAAGTTAATTCATCTTCGTTATCTGTCTTTTTAATGGATGAGAAATTTTAGAGTGATTATTTTTTTCCAAGGGAAACAACGTTACTTGAAGGTGCTCATGTCCTGTTTAAAGCAAGGAAAAACAAGAGTAAACGCTGTTGGGAAAAAGTTTTGAGTACTTGTTTTGTAATTGAATTTAAATACCATCATTCTAATTTAGCAGACGACCCAAGTGCTTAACATTCATTTTGCTAGAAGGAGAAATGACATTAGCATACAAGCTATTCTGATTTTTGAGCTTTGGCAGATAATTATCCCTAAATCGTTCATAACATCAAATAATTTTTAGTCCTGATGTTGAGTTTTCTGTTTGCTTGCAGCTTGTATTACCCTTGACCTGAGAGAACATCAGTGATGGAAGAAAGAGATTAGCTTTGCTTTAATAGAAGTTGTTTGCTTACCAGCACATTATGGAAATATGTAACAGCAGAGAAAAACACAATGATTATATCAGCAGAAGTTTGGTTACACCAAATAATGCTTGAGTTTCCTGAGGTAAAAAATTAGACACTCATTATGCAAAGCGACCTACAGGAGTAAGTGAGAAACCTTATTCTGTATTTGATAATCAAACATAATTCAAAGCTCTGAATATGTCTGGGGTAAAAGCTAGATCATAGATTTCATAAAGAGCTGTTCCACTGTGGATGGAAATGAAAACCTCCATGCTTTTCAAAGCACAAAAGGGATGAGCTGCCATAGGCAGAAGGACAATCGAAGCCAACAAAGTTTTCAGCTGAATATATGAATCAGGATTTTGTCCTTAGCACTGGGCAAATAATTGCTTCTTTGATTGAGTGACTAAACTGAAAAATTAGGGTAATGCTTAGCTCTGGGTCAGACACAATTGCTTTCCTTCTCTCATGGCAAAAATTACTGTTGGGTGTGGGTTACTTTGGTGGGAGGAAGGTAGAGAGGAAATGAAAGATCAAGCTGAGCTTTTCATCTAACTCAAACAAAACTTTTATTTTTACCATTTACTTAAAGCTGGCTAAAAATGTGAGACATCACTTGGAAGCAAAAATTCCCATTTGGATATTTTTTCAGTGCCTCTTCAGTTTTTGCCAATCACTTGTTTTGAATTAGACATACATTCCTAAATGCTTTTGCCTGATTCAAAATAGCACTTTTCAACTAATATCACTTCCTAGTTTTCTCCTTCTACATTTATTACTGTCTCCAAGTCCCTGGTTTTGGCATTAGGAATAGGAAAGTAGTGGTTTAGAAGCAGGAAAAAGAACCAATCACCTAGAGATGGATCAATCAATGGTAATGAGTGGTGAAGATTACTATTAGGGTATGAGTTTCAGAAAACAAACCTCTAGATTGACTCCCTCCTCTCCTTGTCCACTTTCTGTGGACTGAGTGGTATGGAACTGTGGACTAAGGGGACTGATGGCCCTTTGCCTCTGCCCCTAGGGAGAGACCAGGCAGCAGGTCCAGCACACAAAGCAAAGGGCATGAGGTAACCGCCAAGCACCTGGCTGGCAGTTTGTAGAGCGCAGTAGAATTTACATTTGTTGAATGTTGGACTTCCTCCTTAACACTTCTACTTACACTACCTTGTCCGAATCCCTGTCTGGTAAGATAACCATAGCTGGTATGCCCAGACTGGAAGCTAGTTGTTTCATGGGAAAGGGATTAGATGAAAGCTAGAGGTCACTGATCTGTTGAGGACCCATTTCATATTCTTCCTTCCCTTCAGGCACGAGCTTGTTTCTCTTTCAGGGCTGAGTGTTACATGAGAAAAAAGAGGCCTGATTGTCATTGGATTGAGCAGAAATTCATGGAGCTGGGGAGCAAGGAGGATTATCCTCTTGCTGAAGCAGAGAATTTCTACACATCATTGCACAGGCAACTTATCCTAAATGAGGTAAGGAGGACTGTAACAGAAGCAAGGTCACAGCTCCACTCCCTGACTGGTACAATAAAACGGCTGATGGTGCAAGATCAATGAGGAATTTCCATCAGGTACTGTAAGTTACGTATTCTCCATGCTTCTAGGACCATGGATGCTACCCCCAATGAGCAATGCAGCCATATGCTATCTCTGAGCAGAACTGTATTTAAAGGGCCACAGGTAACCTGAATAAATGCTTCCCCTAAATTCAACTACTCAAAAAGCTACTTAAGTTTCTACAGTGATTGCTTTTTTTCACCATGCATCTGGAATGAAAATTCCAAATATTCACTTAAATGTGAAATCAACCCAAATGCCATTCCCAATTTTTAAACTTGTCACATATAGCTGGGGCTGCAAGTAAAGTAGAAGCAAAATGCAATCAAACCTCCTAAGGACTTCTCTAACTACTTGGCATGGCCTGAATGATGGAAAGCAGGCTAGGAAAAGAGAGACACAGAAGTCTCAAAGGAAAACCAGATACACACACACACTGACAAACCCGATAAGTTGTAAAATCATCTGCATAATTATATAAAGTACCTTTCTACATCCCTATATTCTCATTGAGCATGTGTGCCATGGTGATGTAATGTTCCTGAGGTCTTAATGCTACTAATGTGTTTTGCATTTAGCTTCAAAGATCACATCATGTTCATCTCCTATTTGATATTAAAACTGCACAAAACTTACTCAGAGTACAGCCCTCTACGCAAATTCCAGCTTGCTTTGGGTGCCACTTGCTAAATTAGACACACACATTTCTTTCAACAGAGCACAAAAAGTACTTTAAAAAGCAGGGAAGCTTTTTCCCCCTTCAGTTATCCTATACTGCACTACTATGGAACAATTGTTCAGCAGAGATAAACTAGGGTGAAATATATCTTTTTGGATAGCAAAACGCCTTCATGCTTTCAAGCAAGCTTTTCCAGAAGGTATCAGTACAACATGTTCTGATTTCTAACTTGGGGCAATAATCTCTAATGTAATTCAAATAACAGGCCATAAAGAGAAGTAAGAAAAGGAAGGAAATTGTCTTTATAAGTAGTCTGAGACTATTGTAATTCCAATTTGTCACTGCTGCTGGATTCTGACATATAATGTCAAGAGCACTATCAAGCAGCAAGGAGGAATCCAATGCGTTTGCCTTACAAATTAAAATGGGCTTTCTGCTTCTGAAAATAACGAAGAGACCAACCTATCTTTTGGAACAGAAATAGAAATGGCCCTATTATTTACATGACCTAAAATTTACCTTTTTACTTCTCTCAAGAAGATATAGACAAATGCTGCTCATTTATATGCTTGAGTAACCTCTTTTAAAACAACATTGGCATTATGCAGATAACATGAGCAGGGTTTTCTCAGAAGTCTACATAGTGCTCATCAGTCTACAGCGGTCTTGGCTAGATTGACACACATGAAAACTGTATCTGCAGGAGGCTGCAAAGAGACTATTCTTAAACGGGTGAACACTTTGCAAAAAGCTGCATTCTCCTTAAATGAAGCTGAGAAGATTCTTGTTCATTCAACACTGTCTGGGATAACTGTGGAGCCATTATCATGGCCCCTTCACACCAACATGTTTCTACACCAAAGGAATTCTCAGATAACAACATCCTGTGCCAGCTCCTCTGCCACTTGATTTCTGGGGACAAGTTGGACAGAAAGAAATCCAGCTCCTCTACTTTACCTTTAGCATCAGGGAATTTTCCACTTGCTGATCAAGGAATGATTGTCAAGAAAAATTAAGACCAAAAGGCAGCTTTATATGTTGGCATGGGTAATGTATAGAACATACAGGAAAGGCTTTTATCTTCTGTTTAGTAGCAGTAGAACTTAACAGAATCAAAATAAAGCAAGCTAAAATCTCAATTTCTGGTAAGCCTGTTATGAACTCTTCGTAGAGTCTATTTAAAAGAATACACATTAAATTATATTACATTATATCACATTGCATTACATTATATTAACTATATCCTATTCTAGTCTATTCTGTTGCATTGGGTAAAGAAACGTATTACTAAAACCATAACCTGTCAAAACGCAGGGTTACGATTTGACCACGAGGTGGGAGCATTGCTCATCACACATACCAGAGCACATCAGGCTTTTCTCGCTGTTGAAACCACAAATACCCTGCATATTTCTGCGCTGTAACCTGCAAAAGTGCATGTTACCACCAGAATAATAAGTTTCCAGAACAAAGACAAAAAAAACCCCACCTTTTAACTGTCTGTAACTGCTAGGTGAAAAGTAATATCTGGATAAACCATGCTTTGGACTGCAGAACAAAGAGTTGTACTGAAAACATTGTATTAACATTGCAGAATCTATTCCCAGCAGGAAAAAAAAAAAGCAAAGATGGTAGAGATATTCTGTGAAAGCGGTAACAATAGTATCATAGGATAGTTGGAGTTGGAAGGGACCTTTAAAGGTCACCTAGTCCAAGCCCCCTGCAATGAGCAAGGGACACCTTCACTAGACTCAGCTGCTCAGAGCCCCATCCAACCTGACCCTGCCTGTTCCCAGGGATGGGGCAGCCACAGCTCCTCTGGGCAACCTGTGCCAGGGTTTCACCACCCTCATTGTAAAAAACTTCTTCCTTATATCTAGTCTGAAATGGGAAGAACAATTTTCTCATTTGTTTTCAGTTTCGTGAGTAGAAAAAAATTGCAAGAAAGAAGGTTTGTAAATGCAGATAAAAATCATTTCCATGCGACTGCTTACAATTTTCCATTCAAAGTGTTGAAAAGTAACTATTTCACATGGGAAAGTCAGGTTTTCCACAATGGTTTAATAATGTTCTATCCCACAGGAAACATTTGATGAACTACTTGTGCTGATGATGACTCTGATAGGGCTGTGTCTTTGTGTGGGAAATGGCAGTCCCATCTCTCTTTTCTTGGAACTGAAGAAAAAGGGCAACAGTCCTGAGTAACAAGCAGTATCTCCCACAGAAAAAAAAAAAAAGCCAGTAATATTGAAGATTAGATTAACATGAGAAGGGGACTAGCCTATGGTCAAGAGACTTGCACAGGATTTTGAAGCAGTTAAGACTGAAATCTAAGGCGTGACTGCAGCTCACATAGCTATCCTCGAGCTAGCTTTAAAGTAGTTGGCTTTGGTACAGATAGGCTCAGTTGTACAAAGCTCTGGCTAGATGCATACATAATTCCTTGGTCTCAGCAAGCCTGATCCTTGTTCCTGGAGGCATGCCATTGAGCTGTTCTTGGGTAGACACAAGGTAACTCAAATACAGAAGCTACATTTCACACCTGCGACTACAGTGTAGACATGCAGCTTCATTGTCTTCCTGTCCTTGTGGGATAGTTATTCTACATGTCCCTGGCCACTTGATTCCCCACATAGTAGGACAAACGTATTAGAAATAGTTTGGTGTGTATGTATTCTTATGACAAGATATTAAAATAACTTCCTTTGTATATGTTCAAAAAGCAACTTGGACGCAGATCCTGCAAAGGTTTGTGCAACACATACACTGCAACTTTCTTCTCTGGATGCTGCATGCTTGTGCAGTAGGACAGGGGAACAGACTGAGCTTAGCTGGGGGTAGGGTTCTAACTGATGCTGATGGGCAGAAGTGAGAAAGCTGAAGCCCTCACGGTAAATCTACAGAAATGGGCACCTGTTTAGGACAAATACACCCAGCTACATACTGCATAGAGGTTGTAAAACCCAAGCACCCTTGACCCTACAAGAAGCCCAGGCTGGGTTTCACCCAGCAGCAAACCACATGTGGTGAGTGCATTATAGCTGTAACCTCAATATTTCTAATTCCCCCACTTTATCTTATTTTTCCAGCATGTGAAAGAGCATGGACTGGCACATGAGAAAGCATATGTTAGGGTAAACATTTCAGTAGTCTGTAAAGCGCTATGTATTATCCATGCATAATGTTCCTTTCTCCACATTCCCCACATGGCTGGTAAGATTTGCTCTGGAGCGAGTATGGACAGAACAGGTTTTGCAGTTTGTCAAAACAGAACTGGCACCCTTGTGCTTTCCTTTCTAAGGCTGACCATTCACAATTTTTCTCCTATTCTATCAATGAGACTGTTAGCTCTAATCTGTCTACAGAGTCAGAATGAAAAACAGCCTACATATTCTCCTTGCATGGTTATAGTTGCTTATTTGCTGTAATCAACTGGTCCCATGGTAATAGCCTTTCCTCTAAGTGGATGAGCAGAACATTTTATTATGAGAAAATAAATATATGTTAAATAACTAACACCATGCAAAGACTAACAACTTGCAAAGAACCAAATTCACCCGCTCAAGGACAATTATATGTATATAATTCAAGTTCAAGTCTGCATGAAACATTCACTTCTTGGTCCTCCAGCCCAGCTAAATAGGTGCCTCTAATCCTTCTGAGACCTTGGGAGTGCAGGCCTTCAAGTGCAACCTGGTCCTCAAACTTAGAGACTCCTGGGTCTACTCTCTTGGTTGGGCTGATTGATGCTCCTGCATCCTCCTGAAGAAGCCGCAGCGCTCCTGCATGCACCTGGCCCTCTTCACCTGAGCAGTTACGTGTTATTTGAGCATTTGTGCTCAATTTCTGCATGACAGCACGAAGAGTTGTGAGTAGGACTTGTTCAAGACTGTTTTCCTGACAGACACTTAAGCATGGAAATAACAGGACCTCTAAAGATTTTTCCTGAAAAACTGTTGCTTTAAAAAACCCCATATTTATGTGTCTGAAATTATTACATGCTTCTACATGAATTTTTCTACATTTTTAATTGAGATATCACATTTTCTTCTTTTTTATCACTTTGCTAGAGTAATAGAAATGTCTCAAAAGGAAGCACACGCTATACTTCTATACTGCAGTACTTACAATAAGGTTGCCTTTCTTGACCACCGAAACAAGGTACTGTATTATTTGCACCTAGGAATAGCTGTGTTTCAGTGGATTTCACTGAGACATACACAAAGAAAATGCTAGCTCTAACATTTGTTTCTAATTTATTTTGCTACCTAATACTTTAGCAATTACTTTTGGAGCAATGTGGGTTTAGATACTATCTCAGAGCCCTGTGGTACAGATTGAGGAGATGCAAAACAGCAAACATGCCACAGACCTAACAGCTGATTTTCCACTTTGCTGAGGCTACTAAAGCATTTGCAGACCTCTACACTAGGCTCAGACTCATTTGAAATTATTCCCAGATGCCCAAGAAAACATCCTATGGCTTGGGATCACTTCAGTTCAACAATGTTTCATCCCTTTTCTATAGCATCCTTAATAGGACCTTTATGCTGTGGTTCAACAATGCTTGGCAAATTCCCTCTGTCAATTAAATCAAGAAAGCTTTGTGTTCGTATTAGCATAGAACAGGCAACCATGAAAAACAGGAACACTGGGCAGGTTTTTTTTCTTAGCTCTGTTTATTGCATCTTCCATGCAAAAAACTCCCATTCCTGTCCTAACAGAGAGCAGAACATGGCCCAAAACAACACAGGATAGACCTCACACATTGACGTTTCCTATTAAGAAACTCTATGAATTCAGAATTTTTCCTTGCAGGCACTGCACAAAACTTGATGGACAAGGCTTACTAACAGACCAACTAAGTGGTGTTATGCATGATGTGAAAGGGATGATTTTCCCCGGAATGCCCCAATGGCTTTTTTTGATTCTAATGACTGTATCTGTTAAGTTTGTTTCTGGTTACCACACCATCTTTTGGTTTTAGAATAAAGTGTAGCTGTTTAGGAAAGAATAGGCTGCATTGAAAAATGGGTGACAAAATGTAATAAAATGTTTTCCTTACCATCTGTTTGATTTGATTCATCCCCCACACTGGACTGATCTTTTTTGTCCGACTTATTGTCTTCCTTTAATTCACCTAGAAAGAAGCAATAAGAAACACTATAAGCATTTTAATCCAGACTGCAGTTTATTAATACCTGTAACTCAAATTGCAACATCCAAAGGAGATGCTCCTAAGGAGAAAAGGTTTGAATTCACAAGGAACTGGATTAACACAGTTTCACAGATAAAATTTATCATATAGAAAATAAAGCTTTGCAATCTACTTTGAAATTCATTCTAATTATGAACACCTTACAGTGCACATGCAAACTCATACTCCCTCTGGTTGTATGTAGGCCACTAAAAACCTGAGCATAACCTTCATTTCAAAATTAGGACTCTGGAACACTTACGCTTTTAAAGGACTAAGACCTTGCAAGACTTCCTTGTTAGCCTCTGCATTAGAGAACCACCTTACATCTCCCAGACAGTCCTATATAATTTTGCCTTACTTTCTCTTACCAGTTTCCTTTATCGACAGACTCATTTGGGTTGGTCCTTTGATGACAGCACCAGGGAACAAACAGTCATCCTAGCATTGATGACTGGCTTTAGAGTCTCTATAGCAGTCAGGCAAGGAAAGACTTTCACAATGTGACGCAAAATGAAAATGGCAAACTGAGCTGCAGTGTATGTTATGAAGCCAGGAAGGTTAACCAGAGTCATTCCAATCTTCCATCCTTTGTAAGTCACACAGCAGAGCACATCAGACCTCCCCAGACCATCCCTTCATTGAATAAGAATGCTCAATGCTCATTAAATGAAAAATAGCTTAAAAGGAGAGCCTCAGCAGAATAGGGCGCTTTCAGCTGCAGTGTCCAAGCAGCAGCAAAGAAGGTGTCCTTCCTTCAGATGTCCAGAGAAACAACAGCAGCCTGCCCGGGTGGGAGCGGGCAGCTTGTCCTTCCCCAGTGGAGGAGTAGCAGTGAGTGCGTGATCCACATCTCAGTACAAAAAGTTTCACTTCTGAATTTTGTAACTGTGAGGTATGTTACAGGGCTGTACTAAAGTGATGCTTATTCCACTTCTATTATTAGTTTCCTTACTACAACTAGTTCCCAGCCTTTGGATCCAGAGTATATGTATTATGTGTTAAGGAGGAGCTGATCTGCTTTCAAAATAGTCATGGCCAGTGGATACATTTTTAACAGCTCAAAAAAAGGAGTAATTGTAGAGAAGTAAGGTCTCCCCCTTCCACACTGGGTCCTAACCACTGGAATATTTGTTATTCTTGGATGACAGAGGATCAATGTCTCCCTCCAATTAAGCTTCATCATAGTATGAAAGAGGAATGGTTTTCAAATCTTAAAATATCTAAGAAGATGGAATAAACATATCCTGCTCAGTTCTCATTCAGTGCCAAAACTTCTCATGATTTTCTTCCCAAGCTCAGTGAGAGGAAAATGAAAGCATGATACAGGACAAGCAGTGACCTTCTCAGCCGATCACACAGCCACTGACAGGCTCCTTGAACAGAGAGGTATGAGCAGCTCCAAGCAGGGCTGGGGTGTCTGCTTCATAAAGATTGCCTCTAAAAGAAGGACACTGTCTTCAGGAAATGAAATGAAAATATATCTAGCAAAGTATAAAAGTCTTCTTGCATCTCCTCCACCATCATACAGCTGATGGCAATGATGAGCTATTAATGCACTTTTTCACCATTGCATAAAGAAGTTGCTTGACCCTTAGTGTGTGCAGGAAAAGATGACGAGCATCCACACACACATTATGTAACAGTTTGATCTCTCAGAGGAAGCACACAGGCAGCAAAGGACTGAAACAGACTTTAAACTCACCCAACAACACAATTTCTGAACTTTCATTGAATGCAACTTATTATGAATACGGGGCTTTTGAGTATTGTAATATCCACCCTGCCATAATGCCAGCAGCAGAGCAGAACGATGATCATAATGATCTTTTTGAAAGGGATTACAAAGGCAGAGAAATAACAAGGCAAATACTTTACGATGTGATATTAACATATAGGTGTAAAGGGAGCTGTGGTGAACCCAGAGATATTAATGTGAGGATTTCATCAGTCTCCAAAGACTCTGCAGTGATTGTACCTCACAAAGGCCCTTTCCCATAAATTAAGGAGCAGAATTTCTTTTCCTGAGGACAACACTAATTTTCAGAAACCATTATAATTCGTTTCAAAGCATTTCTGACACCTGCAGCAGAGAGACACTGCAGAAAAAGGTACTGTCAAAATCACTAGAGCAAACTTTAATAACCCTGCATTGTTAGAAGCACGTAAAACAAAAGATTTCAGAAGAAAAGTCTGATGCAGTCTAGCTGGGACTTCAGATGTCCCCAGCCTTTTTGCCTCTTGACCAGCAGCCAAGTGAAATACATGAGAATCACATCAGGAATATTTCAAACTGAATCTCTGCCTCTGCTGCCATCTAAACTCACTGTCTGACTTCCAAAGTCAGTATGCTCAACCACGCTTTTCTTCAGAGGATGCTTCCAAGTCTGACTTTGTGCTGGTTTTGGACTGACTGATGATAGCCGAGTTTGTGACAGGTCTCATGCACTGCCATTTTTTTATAATGGCTTCAAGGAGCAGAAGCTGGGGAATTAAGGACAGTGAAATGGCTCAGAGATAACTCATCTGTTCTAATGGGGGGACGGGTTAATGTTTACTGCAATTTTCAAACATATTTCCACCTTTTCTGGGTGCAAAATATGACTCATATTTTAACTCAGTTCTGTAGCAAGTTAAAACCCTGGAATCAAATTTCTGACCAAACAAAAGGCTTGCAACTGCCCTAATAAAAAAATGAGCAAAGGAGGAGTAAATAAAATAACAAAAACAGAGAGGAGGAAAAATCCTTTGTCCCAAGCCACATTTCTATCTGAGGCTCATTACCTTTAATACTTTTACTAAAATACCTTTAATTTGCCTTAAAAAAAGTTTGTAAGCCACCTTTGGCGAGTCCTCTGTCAGTTACCCAAGCACTGAAGCTGTTCATTGAACATTTGTTTTAGCTTTTCAGCCTGTGCACAGCAGGCTGCTTCATTTCCACAACACAAGTCATGTTTTCCTTCCCTTCAAAACTGCCCAAGCAGGTATGATGCATCCCATCTTCAATTGGAAGAACACAACTTGAGAGTTACATTATTGCTTCTAGTTCCCATATGCAGGCGACTATGCCGGTGTCCAGGCTCCCCATCACTGAGGCGAGATACTGGTTTTAGGGCCGGATTTACATTTCAGTGGAAGAAAACTCACCATTATGGACATGCGGTTTCTCATCTCCCACTGCATGATGAGAGTCCATTCCCTTGTCTGTCCTAGGTGCATTTTTCCCTTGAGAGGCTTCGTGTTTGTTCACCCCAGTTTGTCGAGTCCCATTTGCATGATTCTGATTGGAATCTGCGCTTTTGTTTTCCCCTGGATTTGGTTCTTTGCTATTCTCTGTCTTTGCTGCTGTGGTATCTTCAGCTGGCTTCTTCTCATCTTTTTCATCTGTTTTCTTTTCATCTGTTCCCTGATGAGCATTTTCCTCTGCTTCTTTCTTAGCTTTTTCTTCTGCATCCTCAGCAAAGAGAGAAGCAAAACAAAGAAAGAAATCATGATTACCAGTCAATTTGACAAGAGTGATACAACTCACATCTAAATCTACTTCAGTTTTTTACATGCAAACAGTTTTTACTTAGATAAATGCAGGAATTGACCTGACAGAGGAAAAAGAGCACAGAATAACACTTAAGAAAATATTCTGAATAAACCCAACCCATGCTGGCCTATAACGAGTATTATTTGCATGTCTTTTTTACACCATGGAAGGTTCACCTTTGAAAATAAAGTACCTCAAAATTCTTAGAAGACAAATTAAAAAGATATATTAGCTATTGAAGGTTCTAAGGGTGAAGAGGTCAGTTTAATTTTTGCACACAACAATCACTCAAGTTGCATTCATTTTATCTTATGCCATACCACGTAACCCTATGCACATAGAAAAACTCGGTTCTTTGATACCTGCTTTTTCCCCCTCTTTTTCCAGGTTGCTTTCTAATCTCTTCCCTTCTAATTACTGTTATCCTTTCTTTATGGCTCTGTCCTTTCTTGGCAGACTCATATACTGCTGCTAGTACTAGCCCTTCCATCCCAAAAGGTCTTACAGTCAATCATAAATACACAAAGGTGTAAATTCAAAAGTGAGTGCTCAGCAACTGCAGCATCTCAAAATACTGTCATTCAGAAAAAAATCAAATCACAGAGAAGCCAATTTCCCCCTTTCAAGATACTGCTCTTGTTGTTATCCAAATCCTCGATAGTGATGCAACACTTACAAGAGGCTGCAAATTACTGCAGCTCTGGGTGTTGGGACTACTGTTTCTAGCCAAGATTGGGTACAGCACACTCCCCATTCTCAGCTGCAAAGGATATGTGTGGCTTCCTGCATCTCACTGCAAAGCAGGACACAACCACAGTCCCTCAGCACAACCCTCAAGCTATTAAACATGGCTGGGTATGCAGACTCTAGGCAGAGACCCCATCATTTTCTTCCCCTTTTCCATGATCAATAGAGACTTCATCTGCAAAAGCAGCTGAGTAGCTCAGCATATGCTCAGTTTGGAACCTGTGAGCTTAAGCAGCTTCAGAGCATCATCTACATCCACACGGAGTCTAAGCATTCGGCTGTGATCACCCTATGTATTCAAGGGTCTGTATTCAAGATCTCTGAGTTGGTGATATCCCAGCCCACTCATTACCCCATCATGGGCAAGCAATTGCACTTCGACTGTGATAGGGATAAAAGATGTAGGTCAGGTAGGACAAAGTCTTGGGTGACATGGTCTAGTGTTGGGCTCCCCTGCCCATATCAGAGGGTTGGAACCAGATGATCTTAAGGTCCTTTCCAACCCTAACTATTCTATGATTCTATGCATGTTCTGAGCAAGCTGATTTAGTTGAAGATGTCTCTGCTCATTTCAGGGGGGGTGGGCTGGATGACCTTTGAAGATCCCTTCCAACCCAAAGCATTCTATCTCCTGTTTTCTGAGAGACTGTGTAAATTGATGAGCAGAGGAACAGATCTCACAAAACACTGAATAAAGTGTTGGTCCTGTGGAAGTATTCTTGATGTCTACAGAGATGTTTCACTCATTACAGGAGTATGGTCTTGGCCAGGGAGTAAAAATTACAAAATAATTTCTAAGTGTCTTGTCAAATAGTTCTTATGAGTGAATCAGAACTAGTTTTAAGGAAAATACAACAATGGGATACAAGAGAGAAAGGGGGAAATCTGCCTTTGATAAGAAATGCCAATCTGTATTTCCTTGCCAGCAGCCAGCTAAAATTAATTAATATTTCAATTAATAAATCCTGGCTCACATAAAAATATAATTAAATTAGATATGAGCCTCCCTCACTTTATTAATAATTCCTGAGATCTATGGTAGCTTCCACTGACTGCTTAGCAATTCACGTTGATGTTTTCCCTGGAGGCTCATGGTATATAGAAGGATACCTCCCATTTGCAGATCTGAAAAGGAAAAATGCTGCATTTTGCACCTGAGCAAGAGAGAAATTCAGCTCAGGACACTGAGGATTACTACAGCACCACTGGATGAGTGCCTCTTACCAAATTAGTGTCACAAAGTACTTCATCTAAATGGTGCTTTGCACATCAGGGGGTTTGTTTATTCAGCTTTTTCATTTGTGAGTATGCAATGATTACCCTTTAAGCAAAAAGAGATCAGGAATAAACCCCACTTACTTTGCCCACACAGTCCTAGAAGTTTTCTATAAATACCACACTCAGGATAAAAACAGCTCAGTGATGCTTCCAGGGACAACGCCATTACCAAAGGTAATTCTACAAAGAGTATTCTACAAAGAAATTATTATTATTATCATCAATAATAATTAACAGTAGTCACTATTTCTTCTTCTTCTTACTATTAATAATAATAATAATAATGGGTTTCTTCCCTCCTGGACCCCACTTGCTATCTGTTGTCAATCAACTGTCAAATGCTGTATTTGTCTTTGCTTAATAATTCTTAGTTTTATTGGCAGAGCACCTTTGATGCATTGCAAGCCACCGGTTTGACAGGGGGTCAGCAATTTTAGTTCCTGCTGTGTGGCAGGCCCTGCTGCATATGGCAAAGACTGGCAAGGCAGATGGAGGGGGATGCAGAGACTTGCTGCAAGTCAGGAGCAAGAGAGCAGCAGAGCAAATGTTTTGATGCAAGGGCTTTGGGGTCCCAGTTCCTTAGTCCTCAGCCACTCTGTCTGAGCCAGACATCTGTATAAACCTTTTAAGATTAGAAAAATATTTACGGATGTACTGCTAAATGCACCCAGAAACACAGACATTATGTGAAAGTCAATGAATGCAGATGAACAGAAGCTGAGACTGCTTTCTGAATCTCTGATCCATAAACTGAGGACCTGATCCAAGTTACTGGTGACGAAGTTTGGCAAAAACATAAAGTAAATTGACTTTTCGGGGCTGAAGGTTGTCAGAAACGTAAAGATAAAATGACCTACTCGAGAGCTCCCATGTCTAATAATGCAGACTGTTGAGCTCCCTGCTTTCAAGTGATCAGCTAATTCTTACCCAGACCACCCTCAGGAGCTGCTAGAAGGATTTTTTTATGAGGCAATTAAAAATAAAACATTCTCCTCTCCAGCTGAAGTATTAATAACCAAACACTTATCGTTAGGATACCCCATAAAGAATTGATATGAAATACTGCATCCAGACATACTACCAGTGGCAGCATTAGTTACGCAATGTGTGCACATCCACTTGAGTCATAACTTGACATTTACATGTGCACATTTAGGAAAAAGCCTTTATGCAAAGCAGTCGCTGCAAGTGGGTACAAAGCACATTTAAAAATTAAATATCCAGTACCTATTCTGAGCTAATCTATATATTTGTTTTAAATGAAATGTTAGATAGACTTTATTTATTTCCCCATAGGTATCTGTTGCATGTAAGATTTTTATCTAGCAGATCCTTAGACAGATAATTATATATGGTACATGTTGAAATTAAATACTTAAAACTAGTCAACTGGATTGGCTTCATTTGCTCAACACCCTTATTCTGTGAGACACTATCCATGTTAAATGCTTTGCTTGTTTGGTTAGCTTTAATTTGGTTGCTCCACAAAGAACTGGGAAATAGCAAATGCCAATTGAAAAAAAAAAAAAACCAACACAAAAAGCTACAAAAAAGCCCCTGGCAAAAAAGCAGATTTTGAATTATGTTTTTGTTTTAATTTCCACAGAATGCCCAGAAAGGCTTTTCCTGAATGGGAAGTTTAAATCACAAAGGAGAAATTAATTTGAATAATAATGCGTGCTTTCCTGCACCTTTAGACAGGCCTTTCAGTTGGAGAGGAACAATCTCCAGCAAATAGGAGAACGATGGCAAATCTTCCACCAGCCCCGAAGCCAAGGCCTCAGAATACATTAAAATCTATCTTCTTCTATTTACATGTAATAAACTAACTCCATTAAATACGGGTTTGAGTAACAAACGTTCAGCTTGGAGAAGAAATTGTATCACCAACAATTCCATGAAGAAAAAAAAGCCACAATCAGTGACACATTCCTCCTTCTTTGGCTCCAAAGCTAGTCTAAATCACCTAAGGGCTCAAGGAGACTATGGGCAATCATCCAGCCCCTGGAGGCAAGGGGCAGTTGTACATGAGTTCTCAACAGATGGCTCTCATTGATTCCAAAAGATCTCTGACAATAGAGATTTGCCAGTGTCTAACTTATTATCAGTTTGTGATCACCTGCCAATTTTTTCTCCTCCTAACAGCCATGGGTACTTGAATAAAAACAAACCATAGCTCCCTTCTTCTGCAGCTACAGTAGTCTTCAGAAAACTGCTTTGGGCTATCAACAACAGTTATCATTTGCATTGCTGTACTTGGCAGTGGTCTGCAACCCGGCCATGTGTTTCCTGAACTACAGTGGCCAAAACTGGACACAACACTGCTGCGGGGACCTTGTTACTGCTGGTAAGACAGGAAAGATGCCAAGGGGTCTTAGAAGCAAGATCTGGTGATTTTTGCTGTGTTATTTTGGGGCCTTTTTCTCTGTTCGGGTTTTTTTTTTCAATTACATGACAATACTGAACCCTGATCAACCTGCAACCAACACAGCCCTCATGTTCTTCTGAAATATTTGGAGTCCCTCCCAGGTTAATGATATCATGAGTATTTGCTGCACAGTTCCCAAGTCATTATCCAAGTTAGTAATAGAAATGGGAAACTAGCTATGAATCCAGAACATCCTGTCCTTCCCTGAAAGATTATCCATAGCTCCTTCAATCTTAACAGTGAACAATTGATAACCTATCTCTACAAATGCAGTTCCAGCTATTTTTGCACCCACCCCAGTCTGACTCATGACTTCAGGGAACCTCCCTTACAATTGTTTTTTTCCCTTCCTATTGTCTGCATCCTCTTCATGAAGTACACTTAACACCACGTCAGAAGAGTACAAGGCACAGATGAGTCACAGCATCCCTATCTTTCTGAGCTCAGTGTAGGTTGCTGACCTTGAAAAGCAGATTCTTTCAAACTAACAGTGCTTACTTGGAGAATAATTTGATTGAAGAAGAGCTTGAAGAAGAAGTCAAAAGAATTGTTACTCTTTCCCTAAGAAGCCTGGCTGTTACCTTTGGTGGCTTGCGCTTTCCATTTCTCCCGGTTCTGCTGCACCACCTCAGTCCAGGTGGCTTTAAAACATTTGAAATCCACAGTGAGTATGGAGCAGTTGAGTGAGGCACTTCCTTCGGACCCAGTGCTCTTGACACTTGATCTTTTAACTTCAGAGGGATTAATGCTATTCAGACTGGGACACAAGATCACAAAACACAGAAGAAATCAGTATCCCATTCACTCCAACACAGCTAAGAAGAAATAATGACTGTAAGTCTAAACTTACTAGAGTTAACCAGAAAAACAAAAACTAAGCTTGAACCCTTCTTTCTCCCACCCCAGGTCTGATATTAAAGCAAATAGTACAACCTGAGCCAGTACTAGAAATAAAGGGCAGCTTTTCCCCACTTAGTTTTTGGGATCCATAGTCCCTAAGACATAGAATCACCCACAGTGTTATCATTACCTTCATTGTGCATCTTCACTCCCTACAAATTCTTTGGAGAGTCACACGGTTCTAGAAATCAAGTATGTCAAAGGAGAAGGCTCCTAAAATTCACCAATGGGAGCCATTAGGCACAGGACAGGAGGCAAACCTCTGTCCGGGTCGTGGTGAGCTCAGCTGAGGCTGAAACCAAGTGCTCATTTTGGTTACAGACCCTACAGCTGTCTTTCAAAGATGGACACGTCCTTGTGCACACTTTCATAAAGGCAGCAAGGTAACTGACATTGAAAGATACTAGTGCTTGCTCTTTGTGCAACAGCCCCAGAGTAAAGAAATCACCTGAGAGAGGGAGTCTTGACTTGGTTGCCCTGCTCTAGGGAGCACTAGCCATGTGGTGTTTGAATTCCAAGACTTACCTTGTCAATGAAACAACTAACAGAGTAGTTTCTCTGCAGCAGCAGAGCAAGTTAAATTGGCCAAGACTCTTTACACCAAACTCTGTGTGAATCTGATGGCACTTCACACATGTACATAGTGTAACCCTATCTACTGTCACTAGGATATGCTGATACTTCCCAGCCCTCTTCTGTATCTAAATAGGATTGATCCCATTTACACTTCCAGACATGAAGAACTGTGCGCCTCCCCATGACTCCCGTCTACCTTTTTTAGGACATTAGTGACAGAGAGCACTACAGTTGACCTGACTGCTTGGCTAAAACCATTTGTGCTCACTGACTTCGGAGGCATGGCTCAGGTTTATGCCAGCCTCCCTCTTTGCCCTCCCTTGGGCTGGAGTTCCCCTGCAACAAAGTCATGTCACAAGGTGAGCTGCAGTGTCAGCAATGCAGATATGGGGCTTTAAGCCATGTGGAAGATATACGCTGTGGGGAGGAAACTGGGGGAGTTGGCATAATGGCAGCATGTGCAGAGGGAAGGGAGAGGGCTGTGTTATTCACCTGGAACGCCTGAACCCAGACATGCCAGAGCGAGAAGCTTCATCAATGAGCGGAGTCACAATCTTCTCAGTCATGTCAGTCAGCACAGTAAAAGTGGGTTCCACGATGAAATCAATGAAACCTGAGCAGAAACACAAGCAGAGTCAAGCAGGCAAGAGGAGGATTTATGTGGAGTCACTGCTTCAGCAATCGCAGACAGCCACACTGTAAAAGACAAAGTAAAGAAAATTATACCTTGAAAGAGGGATAGGCAAATACTAGAAAAGGAAAACACAGTTATACATGGATACCTGACTCAACAGCCTGGATACAGCACGCAATAAAGGGTACCTACTGAAACACTGGAAAGAAGCTGCGGCAAATCAGAACATAAACAGATGCATCAGAACTTTTTTTATACAAGGAGTATGATGTTTAAGCCAAATTCCAAGCGGATTTGGCTAAAACCCAGTTTCAAAAATGAAGTCTCTAAAAGCAGAAAATACAACAGTAATAATACTGCTAAGCTTTGCTGGTGTGGAGTTACATGCAAAACTCCCTTACTGCAAATCAGTGGGCTGCTGTGAATATTCTCTCCTAAGTGTTCAGCCAGCTTGTTCTTGTTAATAATAAAACAGATTTAGATGCTTTTCCCTGCATTTTTTTAGCATAAAATAATATCAACTTCAGTATCCACTTTGGCAGAGATGAATATGGCTCTGATCTGAATGCTGGGATGGACAGACTGAAGCGCCTCGTGGCCATAAACTCACAAGATGAGGGAAAACCCAAGCTGCATGATAAAAATGGGAGAGTGAGGATCTTAGAGTACTTTACACCTTCCCCTAAATTCTCATGGGGGACAAGGACTATTTCTTATGTTCATTTTAGCACTTCACTTAGCAGATTTCTTGGTGCTGCAGGTAGCCAAAAAACCAATAATGTCTTTAATCCCTTCTAAGGCATGTCGGGATTCAGGTTTTCCCCACTATTACAGTTTTTAAAGATTTGTAATTATCAACTATTGATTCTACATTCATAATATTATCATTTCTGTGAGTGGGTCATGGTATGTTTCAACAACAGACCCTGGTGATTCTAAGTGGCAACAACAAAAGGAGAAGAGACCACATGGGCCATGCACCTGAATTCACAGAAGCTTTGATTCACACCAGCAGTACAGTCAGTTATGCATCCTTCTAGTTCCATTTCCCTTCCCGGATTTTGTCTAGATTTCTAAAAAGATGGCTAATTAAGTGCATTTTCATGCCCAGCCAAATGAAAAACATCACTTGCAAGTTCTTAGAATTTCACACTAACATTCTGTAAATGTGGAGAAAATATGCATTCAGTCTTATTTGAACATCTGAATCATGTGCCTCCATAACACTGAGACAGTTTTATCTATTCAAATTTAGGGAACAGGGAATTAATCAGAAAGGTATGTAGAATAAAGCCACAAGAAGAAATCGTGTGCTAGAACACAACCAGATAATCCCAGCAAACTTCATACCATTTTTTTAAAACACTGGAAATTGTACTGGCTGAGAACAGTGTCAAGAGTGCCACAAGGATCTGGAGGATAAGGAGAACTTGATATACATATATGTGTGTCTGTTTCTGTGACTCTTCTATTCCCCTTCACTCAGAAAAAAAAAAAATTACCTCTTAATGACCAAAGAAACCCAAGCCATGATATCCTGTCACTTCTGCTTGGCAAGTGAATACCACTGTGTCCTGGGTTCAGCAGTAGCAGTCATTTTTCTCCTTCTTAGTAGCTGGTGCAGTGCTGTGGTTTTGACTTTCA
>JARCZZ010040368.1:0-41975 GCA_030323915.1 Brotogeris chrysoptera
TGATCATGAACGAAGATGTTTCTAAGGCTGGTAGTACATTGACAGAGATTTACCTGTGTGCTGCAACAAGCACGAGCACTTTATATGCCACTGGGTGTCACTGTAATAAAGCTCAAAGTGCTTTGGCAGTGCAAATATTTACATGTTCTTTATAAAACAGGGTTCAGCCTGTTAAGCTGGATTCCTCTGCAAAAAGAGGGTGAAATAATAAAGAAGTTGCCCTATTTGCTGTCCCATCAGGAAGTCATTGCCATCTCAAGTGTTCCATTGGGCAGAAAGGACAGCCGTGGTTATTTTTAATTCAAGAAACCGTTAGGGGTGACAAATCAACATTGAACCTAATCGGCTTGGATTTTCCAGGATTTCTTCTCTGGAACCTTACCTTGTAGCGAGGGTTTGTTTCAGGCTTAGAAGCAAGGCAAATGGCAAGGCTGATCAGTTTTGTGCCGTGTCCATTCATGTTTGAGAATTCTGGTGGAGAACACGGAATCTGCACATTCAAGTCCACTTTACAATTTACAATACAATTTAACCCTCTCCTCAGCTTTCCATTCATGAAGAATGACAAGAAATTATAGGTCTGTAATCTGCCAAAGGATAATTCAGCTCAGAGACAGAGATCACAACTGTTATGAGCTTCATGTATAAAGTGTCTCGGTAGAGAAGGGACTCATCTGAAGACAGAACAGTAAGTAATGGGGTTAAGCTGCTGCATGGGAAACTTGAGTCACAAGTCGGGAGAAGCTATAAAGTGAGGGTGGATGCTCTGAACATGAGCATTCTCTCAAGATGCCAGGGAGGGTGGGAAAGCACTTGAGGTCACCAGCAGGCAATAACCATTGCTGGAAGGCTGTAAGAATAACTTAGATAATGTTTTCTTAGATTATCCAGTGTCCTGGGTTCAGCAGTAGCAGTCATCCCTTCTTCCCTGGCAGAGCATGAGACTCAGGAAGTCCTTGGTCAGAGTGAACATTACTGAGCAGCAACTAAAAACATCTGTGTTATCAGTGCTGTTCCCAGGCTGAAAGTCAAAACCACAGCGCTGCACCAGCTACAAAGAAGGAGAAAAATGACTGCTGCTGCTGAACCCAGGACATCCAGGTACAGCTGGTCCCTCCTCAAGGCACAGAGACATCCTGATCTCTGCTGAACACACTTCTTAAGGTTTTGCCACCCTTTACGTTCTGGCTAACCTGCCTAAATCACTGACCATGCTCACTTGCAGTCAGATTAGGTCAGTTCTCCCTACCTCTTCCACTGTAGGGGCAAAGTAGTTATCTGTCCCGATCCTTCTACTCTTGATATAAAACAAGTCCTGAAATGCTTGCACAGAGGCTCCAGCCGCTTCTTAAAATTTAGGTAGGCTTACTAATTTCTCCTAAAGTATATCTAATACTAACCACAGACAGTTAGAAAATCCAGCAAGTACCACTAAAATATGTACTTGCTATAGCAAGCTGGATGATTCTCACATGGCAGAACAGGATGTCAGGGCGCTGTACAACATTACTTACATCATTAGCTGAGTCACACAACTCTTTCTCCTTTAACTTGAGCCCTGCTATAGATGGCTTTGGCCTGTAGCAAACTATTTCCTGGTATAGCTTTAGGTGGGGTCCTCATGAATTGTGATACCAGCACAAATCTTAGAGGGACCATGCTGGCGGCTGTAGTTCGGGCTCTTTTTGAAGAGGTGATACAAAATGAGACCTGCAGTAGTGATGGAAGCTTCATGTACCCAGTCCAAGTGCAACAGGAAGATTCTTCTTGACATTAATGACCTGCAGCTGACTTAGTGGCTGCAACTGAAAAGCTCAGAATTCTATTACCCAGCTCATCTCTGTGAAATCAATGAATGTTTCCCTGATGACACATAAAGAGCTCAGCCCTTTTAATGTGTGTCAGAAAGGGGCCTTCATTTTCCCCATGTGCCTCTTTATTTTTCTGCCCATTTAAATGAATTATAGAGTCCTCAGACATTTCCAGGTTTCCAGAACCTCATCGATACAAGATATAGACCTCTCCCCCAGGCAAACCCCCCCAACCCCTTCTCTCCCCACTGCATGTGTGATGACTGCAATCTGATTCTCAAAGTACTCCCACTGAGATTTAATATGATTTCTCACTACTAAAATGCTGTCAGCTCAAGGGCATGAGATGGCCCTTAAAGAAGCTAACTGGACTGATGTGATAGTGTCTACAAAACTACCACCACTTACGCACATTTGGGAGGCCTGGGTATGTTGGACTCAGTCTAAAACTTAGGTTTGCAAGTGAATGTGGCAAGAAAGGGATGCTGAGGACAGAGCCCAATCCTCATGTTGCAGTCCTGCGAGTTGGAGCAGAAATGTGCTTTGTGACTTCTGACTTTGATGTGCTGTCCCCTCCTGCCCCATGTGGGGAGAGAGGCAGCCGGTTAACCTGGGAAGAATGCAAGGCTGCTGGCAAACTCCTCAGAGTAGTCAAGTACCAGTGATGCTTTGCTCAGGGTTCTATGGAGCTCCCTTCCAAACACTTTACTGCTGGGGGTTTAGTGGTGGGACTACAAGTTCTTGTGAGTCAGTAGCAACATGGTCCATATCTTTTCTGCAGTGGATCCTAGACTGTCTCAACACCACTGAGGTGTCCTGTTTGATTCACTAAATAATGCTGGCCTCAGTCATACTTCACCTCACTTTGGCAAATTCCTCACTAGGCATTGAAAAGGTTCTTTTTTTTTACTGTATCTCACCATATTAATGTGGATGGATATGTATAGGTATGCGAATGCATATGAAGAGATGGCCATATGTGTAAGCATATGTGCTGGGTGGAAAGGTAGTCATTTCCTATCCATACTTGGTTTCTGTTAAATGATGCCAGGATAAAACATCTCCTACTCCTGCTTGCTTTGTCTCTTATTTTTCTTCAAAAAACACCCCCAACTTAGTATTTGCTGCCTCAGGCTTTGATACTGATGGCTTCTCACTCCCATTTGGGTGAGATCTGCTCTATATGCAGAGTGATTTCTGAGTGGACTTTGGGTCAGTGAGCCCACAAGCGATGATGACGCTTCAAGATCTCAATGGACCTTTTCTGAGATGGTTCACATCTGACTTGAGGACAGCACTGCTCTGTTTAGATATCTTATTTCCAGTGAAAAGCAGAAAATGCTAGACATTAGAAACAGAAAACCTATTTTTAGGTCCTTGCCTTGTACACCTATAGAAAAATACACTGTCCTTTTAAAATCTTTCTGAATATCAGAAGCTTAAACATAGGTGCAAGGCTTTGGCTGGTTTCTTGTTTGATTGAAATGGCTTGCTCATATCTAATTGCTTTATCACTGATGCAATACATGGGAAACAGCGCAGTAACTATGAGCTTATGGAGCATGAAGTCTAATCTGAAACCTGTGCAAGTCCAAGTCTTGACTGCCAGATACCAGTTCAGAGAGAATTTAGCCTGATTATTTTCCATTATTACAAGTTTCTAGCTATTTGTGGGTTTAGATAAACATTTCATGTAGCTCTTATCAGCAAGAGGCTGGCAATCAGAGATAGCACACTGTGCTCTTCCAGAACACAAATATTGTGGGTTTGGTAAAGCATTTTGTATTGTAATACTTCAAACTAGAGCTGCTTCTCTTGATATAAGGGAACAGATTGTAGCAACCTTTTCTCCTTCTCTGAAACTTCTTTACTGAAAACCTACCAAAGAAATTTAACTGTGAATCCTGGTACAATTTAGATCCTTAGTTTACTTCTGCTTGCTGTCTGAAGGCCATACCAACTTGTAACTTTAACTGGAGGCTTTAACCAAAGTTCCTGTAGCTGATCATGCTGCCTGAGAATCAGGCCTTTAAGCTCAACATGAAGGCATCTCAAGATGTCTTCATGTCTTAGCACACTGAGCTGTTGAAAATGAAGTGATATCAAAAGAGTTAGCCAGCCTCCTTTGTGAGATGACACGCAAGATGCAAATTCTGCTTAGGTAGAAGGGTACTTGATCAATGACAGCTCACTTGCCTAATGACCCCAAGGACCTTTGTTCACTTGGTCTCTGTCCAGCATATCGACCACGGTGCCAACAGTTTTCAGACATCCTGTCATTCCTGTTGGTACTTAAATAACAGCAGAAACCTTGGGTGTCTCAACCTCGGATAGTGTCAGTGCTGCTCTGCTGTGTAAGCAGTTATGTGCTGGTTTCACTGGCAATACCTGAGGGGTTTCTTCTGTTCTTACAATATATCATCCAGTGGCTTCCCATAAAGACAGTTGCAGCCATCATCTGGCCTCTGCCTGCCACAAACCAGGTATTTCATCGAGTGAATGCTGCAGTAAATCTAATAATTTGCAGTGCATGCTTCAGGCAGATGATGAGGCTGATGTAAAGGCCCCGGTGATGTGTGTATTGCTAAGCTATTCTAACAGCATATTACTCTTTTTATCATCTTGAAGTGTAAAGTAATGTGGTTGTGGCTGCATCTCACAATCCTATTTATAGGAAGGAGCATTTATAGCTCTTCCAAGTCCTCAAATAAGATTTCTTTGCTATTTGAAGTATTGATTTTTTTAAAAATCATTGAGATTTTAAATTGCAGCTGACTTCACATTGAATGACCTGCTTTGTGGCAGGTCTTACATGAAGCCATCACTGATCATTTTCCAGAAGTTAATACCTCCATTTCATCAGTACGTCCCAGCTGGGTTACAGGAGTCATTCTGCATGTATAAATGTCACCACTACAGTACTCAGGCTACCTACCAATATGCCAAATGTGTGTCAGCATGGAAAACAAAAGCAAAAAATCCTAATTTAATACTTGAAAAGAAGCCACTAATTTAATTGCTACAGAAACCATAATTAGAAATCATTAACTGTTAATAAAGTGTTCAGAAGACTCAAAGCATTACTGATGGTGAACTATCATCCCCCAGATTCATTTACATGCTAGACAAGGCTTTAAGGAATTATGCAATAAGATTCAAGGTGACAGCAGAAAAACTGAGAAAACACATTTGTAATCCTGATTTGCTTTCATTTTACCACAGTTGTTACCACTGGTTTTTAGTTAGAAAGATTCCACTCCCAAAATGGAAGGGATTAATTTCTGAAGACTGAAGGAAACAAGCTAACATTTGTTACAGAATATTTACTGCCTCTGTTGACACTTGCACTTCTTTCTGCAGAGCATCTCTGCTGCAGCCTGGAAGTTAAATCCTGAGCTTCCACAGTAAGAAGAGCTGCCTGCATCACAGAAGCGTTTGGGAGCTTGTGTTGCATATTTGATGAGTTTTTAACAACGTGAATGTTGTTTAGTAAAACATTCTCCCTTAACAGCAGCAGTCTTGGCTGGAGAGAGTTGGAAGGAGATACAATCATTATCCTGAATGTAGAGTTAGATAACTCAGCCTAGACTGCAAATGTAGAATGTACCAGCACCCCCCTGCAATGGGCAGGTGAATTTCTACACCCAACTTAATGCAGACCACAGACACCTCTTTTTTTCCCCCCCTCACACTAAACACAAAGTGCAAATTTCAGATTCACATGTGAAAGCGGGATTGCAGATGCACTGCTTTTTCTGTGACAGGAAGTCTCAGAAATGCTTTAAGCGCCTGGGCCCAAAGTCTGCTTGGCGGAAATACAGCCTAAGACCATACTTCTCAGTTGCAGCTGGGGAATACAGTTGAAGGCAGATGTAAATTCCAGACACAGCGAGCATGAATGCTGGAAAACTGAGGGGAGGTGTGTAGCAGCAGCCTGCAGGCGCCAGTGGCAAATATGGTCCGCTATACACTTGAATGGGAAATAATTTTGCATTCTTAATCATTTCAAGCCAAAATAGCACTAGATTTAGTAGCCTACCTAACTCAAGTTGTAGTCAGAATAGTTTCATAGCAGTGAAGTCAGAAGAATAATAAAACCATCTAAGTCACCAGGGTTGGCTGCATGTTTCCTGGTTCTTCCCTTCCAAAGCTGATTACCTGTGCAGCAGTTGTTCTGTGTAAACAGCTGCCCTCCTGATTTGGTGCACTGATATCTCAAAGTGGTACATTCATATTTTCAAAGTAGACCTGTCTGCTTGTGTTAGTCTTCCGTAGAGTTAAAATGTGTTGTTAAATCTATTGTTCAAATCCCTGACGTAGTTGCGCAGATACTTTGGGTTTCGTCTTGCTCCTTATTGTCATTGCTTATTTGGTTATACTTTTTTCTTCCGTAGACAGTGAACATAAATATCTTTCTATCCAAGTAGATGATGAAGAGAGGATGTAAACTTAGCTGTCCTACTTGGAAAAGGAAGGTTGTGAGTTGCCTTATCAAGTCAACGTCTGAATGGCTGAACGTGCCAAACTGTTAGTCACACAGGAAGCAGCTGTTAGTATGAGGAATCATGGAACTCTGAGGAAGCACGTTGACGGTTTTGATCATTGACATTGATGACAAAGCAATGTGTTTTAAAAAGGTTGCTATTTTAAAAAGCTTCATCTGGGAACATGTTCAAGAGGTTTAAACCCCTCCTCAGTGTGTATGAAGGTTCTACTTGGGCAAGTTGTAGGAAAGCTTCAAAAAATGGCATCTAAAAATGTCAGCAAAATATATTTTGCTTTCAGAAGAATAACTGTCGTAAACACTAGAATAAAAAAGTATAAAACAAGTTGTAGCTGTTAAGGTGATCAAAACCAGTCCACCTGAATGACTGAATATGTCCAGTGCCTCTTCACGTGAACAAAAGGCATCAAAATTGCACAGTGCAAAGTAAATAAGGAACGTCTTTTTTTTGCAAGAGAGCCAAACAAGTTGCGATTTTGTTTGTGGGGTCTTCAACTGCAATGCTAACTAATCACTAGAAATAATAAGCTGAGGACTAAGGAAGGTGCCATTCAAAATACATAAGACTAAGGATGAAGGAAACCGACAACAAAGCACCAGAAGTAACAGAAATTAACAAAAGATCATAACAACCTGTTGTATCTAGGAAGGGTAAAGCAGAGACAATCCTTACATTAAATTCATCAGTATCTAACATAGAGATTCTATGTGATGTGTGTATATGAATAACTTCAGGCTTTTGAGATTATTGGCAGTTTCTCAAACAGAGCAAAAACCTCATGCAGATACGTGGTCTATGTGAACTGTAAAAGCAAGCAGCTTATTGTTGAGCAACGTGGCTGAATTCATGTGTACTAAAATGTTTTACCCAAGCTGTGTCTCTCACCTAGAAACAGGTTTTGACTGATCAGTTGCTGCATGAAGTATCCAGTGGTTATGTAGGAAATGATACAGTAAAGATTCCTTAGCTATAGTTTAGAGAAGTGTTGAACTAAAGTATTTCTTTCTGGAAATGTATAATCTTGTTACATTGGCCTTCCATATTTATGGAAAGGATTACTTGCATGAAGTAGCTGGGACTCTGACAGGTTTGCAAGAAGAGCGTGGCAAGGGTGGTATATGCTCCCAAATTGCCTCCCCAGTTGCCAAGTAACAGATGTTCAGCTCTTTAGCGACTGGAAGCAGCTTGATTGTCTGGCTGAAGGAAACTGCTGACTGTGTATGGTGTCCTTGGACAGCCTTTTGCAAGGCTTTCATAGTAAGGAAAGCCAAAGCCTACTGCTCTGAAAATGAAAAGTTATATATATATGTGTGTATACACATCAATGGGTTTAAGTTATTGTATATAGTGCATAGTTTATTTTGAAACTAAGCAACTGCACCAGGAAAACATGATATTTCCTTCCATGGGAGGGAAGCAGTTCTGCAGGGGAGGTTGGTGCTTGTGCACTATGCGCCCTGTAGGCAGAGCTGGCAGTGCCACGTTTATGAAGGCTGGGAATGTGAATCCTGTGTTCCTAGCACTCTTGAGCTCTGGCCTTGACTCCTGTAAAGTATGAGAGTTCTTAGTTGCCATGTTGATGGGTAGTTACGCTGTTCAAATATATTTAGACAAATGTGTATTGGGCTGTAATTAAACAATGGTCATTTCAGAAAACTCCTGTAATGGATACATCCAGAAATTGCATTCTTTGGATGTCATTGATACTTGCTGCTCTTGGTTAGCTTACATTACCTATCATTTGTAATAGCTTTGGCCATATGAAAAACCTGTCATTTCTCATGCCCTCATCCACAGTACATAAGAGTTTCCTTCACCAGTGTGATTGCGCTGGCGTCTCTCCATCTTTGAGGGGCACCTCTGCAACTGCTAGCCAAATTCATTGAATGGCTTCAAAACCATTGAAGGCCACAGGTATTATTCAGTCATATTAGGGTGCATTAAGTTAGCTCTTCCTGAGAGTCCCTATTACAAAAGGCAATGAAAGTCATGGGTTTCAGCAGAAAACTTAACTGAGTACTTGTTGGTGTATGAATGCAAAGCTGTAACCTCTGAAGCCATTCCAGCAGGTAGCCACCTTAACAAAACCCAGTATAATTTAGATCCCAACTAGAACAGCAGCTCGCTACCCATGGTGATAAAAGCTGCTTCTGTTGCAGTGACTTTGCAGCAAAAGAGAATTAAAGACTGTGGGGTTTTGTGGGGAAAAAAAAAATATTGAAGCAAGATTCATCTAATCCTTTTATCTCAGATTGAAATTTCGTCCTTGCAACACCCCTCAGAGGAGTGAATCAGACACAGCTGAAAAGGAGAAATGAAAGGAGCTTTAACTCTGTGCTGGGTAAAAAAAACTCTAAGAGATTTTCAAAGGCATGCAATGAGTCCCCCCCTAAGCATATGTCCACCAAATGAACAATCAGCCACCTACAGCTCTGGAAGAAAACCAGCACTGAGCTTTGCAGATCTGCTCTGCGCTATTGCGAATCCCTTGAAAACAAATGCTCATTATAAATACCATGTGCATGGAACAGCACACACGCTCTTTGTGGTGTAGAGACAGCTATTCCTAAAGTCATTTTAGTGAAACACTTCATCCAGCATCTCATCAACTTTGACATGTGAGTGAGAGAAACAGCTTTGATGTGTTAGACTAGCAGAAGATCTAATCTATCTACTACTGTAGTAAATGGATCCACATTTAGGAATAAGGTATGCATAAGATGCTATAAACATATCCTTCTTGCCTCACCTGTCAATTCCACTGGTGAATGCTCTGATTCTTTAGGCCTAATGTAAATTCCATTGGAATCAGTGTAAAGGAGTATTGTCTTTTGGATGCAGTCGGGCAAGGATGCAATCAAACTGCTCCAAAGAGAGTATGCTGTTAGCTACAGGAGTGAAGAGATGGGAAAACAGGGTTTTTTTAACGAATCCACAATAAAGCATTGTGAAGGGTGGGCATTACTAACTTCAGCAAGGTGACTGCTCTATTTCCATGCTCCAGAAGGAACACTGAGCATTCCCTAGTGCATGATGTGAACATGAAAACAATTTCCAATAAAGCTGTCATTCATTCTGACTTGCATTAGTAATTACAGATCATATTTACCTGTAACAAGAGTAATGCTCCCTATTGTTATCTCCTTGCCCTTCGAAACCCTGTACTGACTGGTGTTTAGCTGCATTTTTTTGTTTAATAGCTAACAAGAGGAGCTGGCCCTTCAGTGCTTCTCAAAACCCTGGTATGCACGTTCAGACAATTAGGCGCGGAAGCATATGCAACCTGTAAGCTGTCATTAGCTCCAAGGATGCTGTAGTCTATATTCTAGCACACAATTCCTTTTTTCTTTAGACATCAGTATTTGAGGAATTGCTTCCAGATCTTGGGTATGCAAAAGAAAGAAAGGGAATCCACACTGAATAAATAAGACTTGTGTGAGTACACCGGTGAATAAATTAATTAATGAATTAATAGCAACAAAGTTCTGATCAAACACACATTGTTTGAGATGAAACCTTTTGTGGTTGTTATTGTATTGGGAAAACAAGGAACAATTATTTTACAGGCAAAATATCTCCAGCTGAGCAAAGTATTTGACTATGTGCTTCAGTTTAAGCAAGTAAATAGACCCACAGCCCTTCGATTACTGTTCTTGTTCTTTATTACTATGTAAAGTCCTGAGCTCCCTTCTCAGAGCTTTTACTTCTTATTTCTTCTAATCAGGCAAAACTCCCAATAATTCCATAACACACTTGAGGCGTTATATGAGCTATTTATAGGTGCTTTCAACTGAAATAACTTGGACAAATCTATCATGCAGAGTCTTCCAAGCAGGTTTGCTGGTCTATGCCTGAACTGCAAATTATATTTGCAAAATATAGCCTGGTTTGGAATGAAAAGAGAACGTTAACTCACATATAATATCTCCAGAAGATGATGGATGTATTTAGCTAGAACGACCTACTATAAAAATAGATTTCTGGTTCTTTTATTTTGGCATGGAAACAATGAGATGTGGGAAGAGGAGAAAGAGCCTGAGAAACTCTGCATCAACTGCTCCCTGCTGAGCCCAGAGGCAAGCCTGTATCATCCTGAGTTCTCCAACCAGGGGTTTATCTAAGAAAATGTTTGAGAACTTATTTATCTTCATCTTGGATTCCTAAGGAAAGGCGCCTTACAAGGCTTTGATACTCATTTTCTCATCGTGCCCTCAGAAATCTCTGTACTTGGTGAAGTTCACAGATACGACACAGGAAAAAAGGGCTTAAGATGTTACATTCCTATCAGGTTCCTGAAAATAAATAGCCAAGGAGAAAAGAGCCAACCTATCAAAGATGCTATTTTTAGAGAATGTAATCTACTTCCTCACAAAGTTAAAAGCTGTACTGAATGTTTTGATATAAGGACTGGATATAGAGGAAAGGTATTAAAAACTTCTAGTCATGAGAAACTCTTGAATCCTTTTGTGGTAGCAAAGAAGCCAGCCCTGAAATGAACTCTTTGGAATCACACGCCTAGAATTGCTATCATCTCATCTCTGAAACAGTTCTTTTGATGTTCATTTACCCCCAATTTCATTCCACACAATAATATTAGTAGGAGAATGAGGATCTTTGTTCCACTGAATAACCTTTCCTTCTTATTCTTTACATAAATAAATCACTTTAGGGGTGGAAGCTTCTTACCATATCTAGTTCTGATACATACAGATGTGGACAGGGCAACAAATGGTCTCGTTTGGTTCAAATTGTTTTACACTTTTTCAGATTCCTTTGTCATTAGCGCAATCCTATCTGGTACTGAAGTGTGTGTGGGTTTGCATTGTCAAGCACTTTGTCTTCTCCATAGCAGGCTCTTCGGGCAGGGTCTGACTGAGGCCTTAGTTTGTTTGCTAGATTTATAGTCTCAGAGTCAATGTGAATCACATGCACAAAGCAAATTTAGACAACCAAGTAAGTCAAAGCTCACGCGTGAAGAAATTATAAAAGGAGAGGAATGTCTAAAGTTGATGTAAAACACAGTTCAAATTTGAAGTAAACTCCCATTTGAATGTTCAAGTTCCTTTCCTACTCCTGTGTCTGTCAGCTCTGAAGTAAGATGATGGTACATTTCTAATGTTGGTAATGCCGGTGCTTGTCCATTTGACTGCACAAATGAGTCATGTTTTAGAAAGAGGCAGAAAATGCGTGCAAGACATCATCAGTGACATCAGCCCAACAAACACAGAGGCCAGGCAAGTCTAGTGTGAGGCATCCCTGCCCATAGCAGGTGGGTTGGAACTGGATGATCTTAAGGTCCTTTCCAACCCAAACCATTCTGTGGTTCTATGATCTAGGTTGCTAACTCCAAAGCAAAACTTGGGCTCCTCCATAATAAAGGGATCGCTGGACCTGGCTTTTTGTGCACCTGCCTTGCTCCAAAGAAGCCTTCCCTGTACCCTTTACAGTAGTACCTTCTGCACAGATGGTCATTCAAAACGTATTGCAAATTTCTGATGTTGTTCAGCTACTGGTTGTGCATTCACACAAGCTTCACACATCTGCATCACTGTAGGGTCACCCATACTGGAGCAGAACGGTCATTTATCCTATCTAGTACCTTTCTCTTCAGGGCAATGCAATGTTTAGGAAACAACAGACACCTACTGGTGATGATATCCTTTTCATTTAATAATTAATGCTAATAACTCATTTTCTCTCATCATTAGCCTTTTCCAGCATGAATTGGGAATACTTACAGAAAGGGGAAGGAACAAGAACACAGACAGCCTATGTATTGATTCTGAGAGGTCAGTGCAACTACAGCTTCTGCACTATAATGCTAACTAGTCATTGTGGGTGCATTTTGCCACTAGAAAAGGATCCAGAGGGAAATCTTTCCTTCTAATCTTCCTTCTTTACCTAAGACAAATTACCATTCTGAGCTGAGCTTTGAGAAAAAGGGCAAGCCCTGGTCCCTAGAACTGATTGCCAGTACTATATGCTTGCTAGTTTCTTCCTGGCATCCCACCTGCTATGAATGTGGTGCTGCCATTCAAAAGGAGACCCAGTTACAGACCGTAGTTCTTTCCAAAAGCTATTCCAGTAGTCTGGATACAGTCCCTACCTCGCTTGGAGTACTTAATCTCAAACAATCTGACACGCAGAAGTCTTTAAAGATACACTGCAAGAGAATGTGACCTAAGTAAGAGTGAGAAGGCAAGCTTGGCATGAGAGAAGGATGTTTTCATTTTCTCAAGGAAGAATGAGATGTAAGCTACCATTCACACAGCTGTACACACAGCAGGTGAGCAGGAGTGATGGGACGAGGGCCTGGATCATCAGCTCTCTGATCCAAGAGCCAGTGCAGCAAAATTCTAGTATTCTAAAGATCATCATAATGTGTTGGGGTAGAAACAGGCATAATCTTAGAGCCCCTTGCAACGTCTATGGTATAACACTGCGATTACCAAAACAGGCAGGACCCCACCTTTGTTGTCCGATATGTGAGCAAGGCTGATGCGTCCTGACTGTGGCAGGCTTCTGCCTAAATGCAGTGCATGTCCCTGTGTTCTGGTTCTTCTGGGCTTGCGTATGTATGACTTGGTGGTGTGTATGTCCTAAGATCAGCACATTGCACCCACTACTCCACCTGTAAGAGTCTTGTTGGGCTCACTGCTTTCTGCTGCGCACTTGATTTGCATGTGTGCAGTGGCTGTTTAAGGACTTGGGGAGCCTGCTCACAGGATCTATGATGATAACATTCCTAAGGAAAGAATCGTTGCAAGGGAAGGATTACCAAGTGCTTTTAAACCTAATCCAGCACCCAACAAAGCCACACCTGTGCAGAAGCAGACACTGCAATTCGAAGTAGGGAGTTGGTCTTGTTTGTGCTTGCATGTAGAGGCCCGACACGGGGGTCCAAACTGCTTTCTTTTCACCCAGCTCTCATTCAAGCAAACTATTAATTTCACTTTTTAGTTCCTCACAATATGCTAAATGGGAAATCCTAGTTAAAATAGGCACCTGAAATCAGACCACTGAACTAGCAAACACTCGGTCCTGCTGCAAGCCTGAGTCTTGTGCTACAGTGTGCTCTTTCAGCCCTGAGCTTGCATTCTGTGCCTGCAGGGCAGTGCAGAGTAAGCATGAGATGTAGCGTGTCTGACTTGACAACAGCCAACCCTGCAGGGGATGATCACAAGCCCCTACTAACCATGAGCAGAAAGTGACTGGTGGTGGCACTGATCCTGGAGCCCTCATTGCCTCTCCAGGAAGGCAGAGTCAGGCCCTTCATTTTGCATTACTATGCATCTTGAAAGCATTAAGGAGGTGATGGAATCTCAAAGCAGCTTTTCTCTCTCATCTCCATAGGCAGACTCATTCTTCTGTACGGTTGCTACAAATTATGTGCATTTAAATATGAAATGTACTCAGTGCATTAGAATTCTTTTAAAGCCATGGCACAATCCATATATGCATTTATGTGTAGAAGTGCACGCACATGCCCAGGCACATGCGTGCATGAAGAGCCCATTTTACTTTCCAAATAATTGTTAAACACGAAATCAAGCCTACATTTTAGTCTCCACTGTAATTATAATCAATGTCTTCTAAGAAGATAAAAAGAGAAAAGTGGGAATCAGGAAAAGGGAGATGTTACAAGCCTTTTCATTAGGGTTTTATGTATTTAAAGAATTTACATTTTTAACCAGTGGCAAATTTATTTCACACTCCATAAGCTCTGAGGATCCTTTGGGATAAACAGCATGAAAGCTGTCATTTTAGAACAATCATCTATTTTCTGTTGATTGAAAGTTTGCTTTTTTTTTGCCACGGTGTTTTGAGGATGGCTGGCAATATTTGTTGAAGATGGTAATTGTCAAACAGCTTGTTCTGTTTAGAATTGATTTGTTAAAGAGGGCTGCTTCTGTTATCAAAATAGAGGGAATGGTGCCAGTTGATTTCCTTGGGCTGCAGGTTACAACCTGAGACATTGCAAGCTCCATGTGAGGTCCATAACAGCGTGCCCACAGGCCACGTGCAAGGGCAGCAAGGAGAACCTGCTGTGGCTTTCAGAATCTGAAGAGAGGGAGCCTAAATTCTGTGTGGAGAGCTGTGGAGACCACTTCTTCAGTGCCTGTAATTTAAGGTCATGGATGGCCAGTCATTTTCCACAGGAACTAATTGATTACCGTGTGGAATTAGTGGATGGCCTAATTCTACTTCGCATCAGACAGTACTTACATCACTGCTTCTGCAAAGCCAATCTGAATGGATCTTTGGGGCTTTTTGGTTAGAAAACTCTTTATTCTAAATAATACAATCTAACATCAGCTTGCAGAGGGGCATGTTGGCAACTTTTTATCCCTAGCCTTAGTGTAGAATCAGAAGGATGGTAGCCAGGCACTGCATCTAACAGGGTAGCATGAAGTAATGTGAACTGCACCTTTGGCTCACTGTGCTGAAGTTCTAGCAAGAGTAATCTTACTATTGTATCTCTTCCCAGATACAATGTCTAGTGCTCAGGCCCTGTCTATGCATCTATTCAAGCGCCTGTTGTCAGTTATAGGGAGCTTCAAATTCCTTGTTGATTAAAGAGCGCAGTTCTATAACTTACCTGTCTCTGCCTGAGTCCCATTGATTCTGTGCTGGCCATGGGAGCTGAGAGCACCAGGATGTTTGTCCATGTTTTGCATTTTAATAGTGACAGCAGAAAAATACTTATTGTCTTAAAAACTATGACTTTTCTACTAAGTCCAGCAGATACAAAGAGGAATAAAGTCAGCCACTCAACTCAGCAATGGCTTTTGAATAGGGTATTAGTATCTTTGAGATAATCCTACATTAGGGCTGAGGCATGAATTTGCCACTTCTTAGCCCAACAACAGTAATCTGCTTTCTTAAAGACAGAAATTCCTGGGCCTTACAATGAGTGTAAGACTGCTGTTACTGTGGAACTGTATTGCTAAAAAACCTAATTGAGTTTAGGTGTCCTTGGAGCAATTCCCTTAAACTGCTTACTAATGTGTAGTCCTCCCTTGCAAGTGTGTTGTTTGGTGTCCAATTCATTCAGCTTCTTTTTTGTTTGATTTTGGATACTGTAGGATGTGATAATTCTTTCTTTAACAGCTTTCTTTTTTACTAGTCAGTGTAGAACACAATTATTACGTGTGGTGATGACTGAGACAGACCTTCCAAAAGTCACCAGCAGAGATTGCATGCAATTGCTGTTGTTCTGTGAACCCAGAAGTCATACCCAGGAATAGTTCCGTCACAAATGGAGACTTTGTATAGATTTAAGAGGATCGGTAAGCTCTCCAGACACTGTTTGTTTGAAACCTGTGTTTCTGATGGACCAATTGCTATATGTTGTTCCCAAATACCCTAAAGGAGCTGACAAAACAGACGTTTTGGAAAGCAGTTGCTCTCACTCCAGAAAAAGCATCAATTAAATTCTGAGGTAAGAAAACAGGCTTAATATCGTCTTTCATTATTACAAAGCATCCTTGAGAACCAAAATATCAATGCAAAAATCAGTAGCAGGATGATCCCATCAGGCTTAGTGCAGTTGCTAAGCAACCCTTCACATTAGCTGTAAGGCACTTGTACTGTGACATGATTGGGATGGAAATCAGAGTTGCTGCTTTCTTCAGGAAAACATCGTAATGAACATGTTTGGTGGTTTGTGGGAGAGGGGTAAGGAGACTGATCTAATGTGTACTGCAGCTAAACACAAGGCTTGGGAAGAAACGTAACTGCTTCTGTGTTCAGATAGAATCGTTTCACAGAAGAGACGGTGTGTAGCCCTTGATGTGTCCTCCTCTGAATAGTAGTGAAACAAGACCACTCTGCTGCTTTCACAAATAGATGTTTCAGAAGCCCTTTCATGAAGGAACATTTTTCGTCGCTATGCTCTTCTTACAACAGAGTGATGTACAAATAGTAACTGTACATGCTGTATACTTGTAGCTAGATGCATTCTTCATGGAGAAGCTTATTCCAGTCACTGCTAAGTCACAGTGTAACTGTGATTTAGCCTTTGACAATAGCAAGTTGTACTAATCGCATGAAGTATATACTGTAGGCAATATACTGACTGCAGCCTACTTTCCACTTCCACAGCCAGTAACATACTGCACTCCACATTTAATGGAACTATGGGAGGGTGAAGTTGAAGCTAAGTTAATTAAGAGCCCTTTTCCTTTATCTTTTTAATAACTCCTGTTTTCTTTTGTCACATCTCATTTATGGTGTACTCTAAACTGAGTTTCAGAGCTGGGAGTGTATTTTATTGGAAGTGTTAATCCGGTAAAAATGTCATCCTCAGCTACTTACAAAAGCTCTGTCAACTGTTGTCTCGGAACAGTAATAAAATAGGTTTCCTGCTGCAATATACAGAAAAGATTGTGTCAGCCTTTAGGCGCACATGATGAACTCTTGAATCAGTGGACAAGCCAGAAGATTCAAGTCAGATGACGAGCAACAGCATGTGGGAATACTTCAGTTATTCTCTTCTGCATCCTTTTAACCCACCCCAACTCTTTGAATTCAACACTATTTGCTACACAAGCACTCTTTTATTGGGAAACATGAAGGGGTTTGCAAATAAGATTGAACATCATTGCTTCTGTGAATAGGTCCAGGGCACTTGTGCACTCCCTTCCTCTGTGGAGACAGTACCTTCCACACTGGCTGCTTCTGTTGCTGGAACAATTAACATCTTGTTCCCCACCTGGCAATTCATGAATGGAAAATGATTACAGGAGGCAATTGCAGTTTACAGTTCCCCCTCTAATGAAATGGGACAATACACATCACTAACCTAAGAAACCAACTGGAAGCTATTTCTGCCTTAATTTCTTACTCTTTTGAGGAAAGTGTGACCAAAGGGGCACCTATTTTTCTTTTGTGTATTATGGATGATGCTTTAGAATTGGTGCTGGTGAGTCTTTGGAATTGTTCAGCCAAGAGGCTGTGGCATGAGTCCATAGCCAGCCTTAATGAGATAGTCTTTAATGAGATAGTCCTCGTGCCATTTGTTACGCTGATCTTACGTCTGATTGCTCCTAACTGAAGCAGACTTCTCTGTAAAATGCTGGACTTCTTTTGCTGTAGTAAACTTTCACCTACTAGAAACATGTAAGAATTGAAACTCTCAGTTTGTTATAAAAGCCTACAGTCATCCCATCTTTTGTAACCTTAAAGTCTTCACTGCATTTCCTTTAAAAAAGGAATAAATAAGAGTCCATGTCATCGACTTGGTTCTTCTCTTAAACACCTTGATTTCTGTGATCTCTTGCCTTATCACCTATAAAGAAAAATCCCTTTGTCAGTGGGTTACTGTTAGCTGATTTATGCTGCTCTTCCCAACATAACCCATTTCAAAAGACAGTATAGCTGTAAGGCTTCCTAAGGACAGCCATGAAATATTTATTTACAAGATAAGAACACTTTTAGGTAGCCAGATTTAATGTTTGTTTCCTGACCTTCATCACTTTTCTTCCTGGCTTTAATTGCATCAGATAAATTCCCCTAGTAGCACATGGAGGTCCAGCTATGCCCTTGGCATTCCCTGTACATGGCTCTGCTTCTAACAGGGGAGTGACACTGCTTTTGACAGCTTTGCCCTGCAGGATTTTTCCCTGCGGTCTATATTTGTACGCCGTAGTCTGTAAGCCAGGAGAATTATTTGCAATGTGAAATTCTCTTTGACTTTCTGATGTAACAGAAAAATTAGCAGAAGTCTCAGTTCAATAATTTGAAATAAAGACCAAGTCTCCCATGCCATGCTTTAAAGAGCCAGGCAGACTCTCAGACAACAAGCTGTCTGGCCCAGACATGCACACTGCACTGTATGTTGTGGGTTTATGCCCAACGCCACATATTATCAGGAGAGATGAGTGGTGTTGGCTCAAGCAATCCTGCAGGCCGATGTGATGTACTGTAAAATGCTACGGCAAATGCTAGTGACACTCTTGCAGAAGGAAAAAGTTCAGTGACATTATGCTTTTCAAATGGGACAATTTAGGTATCAGATTTTTAATGAGGTGGGGGTATGGGAGTTCTGTGTGTGAAATGAGAACAGCCTCCCACACGTGTCCATGAAACTGAAGATAGAACAATATAAGAAACCTTAAGTAAACCACAAGGGGTCTATACTAAACTCCTTTCTAGATTTTTGTATGAATAAAACTGTTGTTCAGAGCAACTTATAGCTTTGAAGCTGGAAGTAGCTCTTTGAGCATCCCTGCTGATTGGAAGGGATGTGACCAGGAGTGAGCATGTACTCACATACTAGCGGCATCAAGATAATGTGAGATAGCTGGAGCTGCTAAAACCCACACTGCTGGGCTCAGAGGCCACCTTCCATGTCTTCAGCATAGCCAAGCAGAGTATAATGGCATATCCAGAGATGTACTCGCCTCTCCAGTTTTTACGAAGACTAGTTATGAAAAGATTTTGATGTGGAGATCATGTGGCCAGGAACTGAACTTGTATGAGCCATGCAGCTACAATAAATCATTTTAAACTTTTCCCGGTGCTTGAAACTGCTCTGGAGTGGCAGCAGGATAACTGATACTGCCTTACTGATTTTTATGATATGAACAAAGTGAAAATCAAATACATAGAATTTGTCTCAATGTATGACTGTGTATGACTATAACGTATGACTACATTTAATGGTTTAATGGGATAGAGTTTATTTTTAAGCCACATTCATATGCCACACACAGAATTTTCTCTTCTCACTCCTACATAGGACTTCTGATTTGTTCCTGCCAAATGTGAAATCTTTGCTCTGCACCTTCACCTGTGTCCTATGCTAAAGTGCAAGCAGAAACTACAGTACGCTTTCATTTGGACCATAACACTAAGAGTAGAGTTTTTTTCTCCTCTCTAAACAGCTGAGCCAGTACCCCCTGTCCTCCAACGGAAGCCATGAAGTATGCATTGTCCCTTTAGAGTTTCCCACACAGAAATATTTAGGATTAGGTAAAGTACAAAGGTGGCAGGGCCGTGCATGGGAAATGTGTAGACAGTGATCTTCCAGGCACACAGAGCACTTTTCTTGCCTCAGGAAGCAGGGTGAATATGTCAAACTCTGGAGAGAAAGCTGAAGAATTGGAGTGACAAAGGAAGTAAAAAAATGTATTAAAGGAAAAGATGACTTGTTCAAACTTGATGACTCAATCTATCTTCTCCTATTATCAATAAAATATATGCAATGTATGGAATTTGCCAGGCCATATCGTAGAATCCCAGACTGGTTTGTGTTGGAAGGGACCTTAAAGCTCAACCAGTCCCAACTCCCTGCCACAGGCAGGGACACCTTATACTAGACCAGATTGCTGCAAGCCCCATCCAGCCTGGCCTGATTGCCAACTTTCCTTCAGCAAACTGAGGGAGGGCCAGACTTCTGCATTAATTACTGAGCATAAGGTATGCAGCATCTATCAAAACTATATCCCCTTATGTAGTGACTAAAATTGTTCCTGTGTCTGCAAGTGTTTCTCTTAGATATTAAAAAGAAAAAGCCTCTATGCTTAGCTGATCAGTGATTAAAAGATGACCAAGCCAAGCTGCTTCTCACTGCAATAAAATCTACAGTGCAATAGCATTCTAAGAGTAGAATTTAAGAGAAAAGGTTAATGTTAAACTCACAGTTGAGATAGCAACGAATATTAGGGGTGACATGTTGGCCATGAGCTCTGCTTCGGGCTCTGGTGAACAAAAAAAGCCAGCACAAGGTTAGTTCTAACCTTGAAATTAACCTTTTTTCTATATTTTTTTCTTCAGCTGGAAGAAGACCTACAGGCCAAGATGTCAGCTCTAATTTTTGTGTATATCTCAAATATATCACTTTCACCCCATTTTTATGGTTTGGTCTTTGGAGTTACCCAATATAGAGTGGCTGCTGTGCTGATATTAGTTGGTTTCACTGGGACTAGAGGAAAGCTTAAGTAGTATTTGTGGGATGCTTTAGAATTCCTGCTTTGTTTTTAGCTGAACCTCATTCAGTTGTCTTGTATTCACCACACTCCCTTTTCCTGTGGCCCTACCGTTTTTTTTCCTGGCTATTTGTTGCTTGTCATTTGCAGTAATCTGATTTCATTTGTTCAGCTCTTGGCATAGTACCCAAATATAGTCAGCTGCTGCAATGAATATGCGGAATTTCTGCAATCTGACTAAATATCAATAGACTATTGAACTTTTATATTACGCATACTTGTAATCAAGTCAACTGCTTGAGAATTTGCACATCTATGCATTTAGATGTGGAAAAAATAGTCTGTGTTCATGTAATTAAAGTCTAGATCATAATACTTATGCACAAAAGGGCCAAATTAAGGTTTTGCAGGCAAGTTTAATTCCAGCACTTCCTCTTTGTTTAGTGCTTGACTTTGCAACCTGAAAGTGATTTGCAATGTCATTTTTTTTATCCATTATAGCCACAGAAAATTGAGATGCAGAATTGTCTGTGGTCAGAGTTCCTAGCTGGTGAGGTATTATTAATCATTAAAGGTGGAATAAGGAAGGGGAAGGAAAAGCTACCGAGCTTTCTCAGCGCAAACTTTCTATCAGGATAGGCACTGTGAGAAGCCAACATCAGGGACCTGAGGGACAGAAGTTGGTAGCACCAGGAGATATAAACAATCTAGGGTTAGAGCAAAGTGTAGTCTGAGGAAGCGTAAGTCTGTATAGAGACAGACAGGTAAAGAGAAAGAGAAGACAGTACCAGTGAGGTCAGCCCCCGCCAAGAAAGCTACCTAGGTCAGTCATACTCTGCTTCAAGCTCTGGAATCACTCTTCTGTGTTTCCTTCTATGCTTGCTCTTCATCTGATTTTAACTGTGAGCCACTGAGGACACGGACTGCTTGATGTTGTGCATTTAGTGCCTTGGAACCCCAATACAAAATCCTGTCTATTGAACTGAGATGCAGGAACATTGCAAGACAGAAATATATATCCTTCTTGTCCCCAGTCACACTTGCTTGTCCTGTCAGTCTACTATATTTCACCAAAAGAGGTGGTTTCTTTCCTTTTTGCCTCTTCATATATTCATGCTAATATCTGAATTTTCTCTACCTTCTTACTAAACAGCCAGTTCTTTCTCTTCAAGTACTCAGAAAGTTGTCCAGTGTTGCAGCCTCATGCCTCCCTGATTGCTATGATCTCCTACTTCGTTAGTAAACCTCTGCCACTGTCTGGAAAAGGGGAAGATAAGGGAGTTTTAAAAGTAAAACTACAACCCACAACTGCTGCCCAAACCACAATGCCATTCATGTCTATGCTCACCCACATGTTTTCTTTTGACTTCAGTTAACATTTTCATCTATGCCTAGATCTCTTACTCATGAAAATGAACAATACCCCAATGAAGTGGCTTTGTGCCACTTCTACACTCCTGCTTTGTGGCCGATTGTGGCAGGGAAGAGGTGAACACTAGTTCATATTGTGACCACCACTGCTATCAGCAGCCATTGTGTTGGCCAAGAACTGCAGAATCATATCGAAGCCCTGGTACTACTCCTAGCAAGGAAGAGTTGCGTTAAAAGATGAGAGGCACAGAGTTGGGTATGCTGTTTTGTCTTCACCTATGGGAACATGCACTGCAGGGAAGTCCTCTTGTCAAAAGCCAGACATTCATTGCTGACTTTGTAATATCAACAGTAGAAAATATGCCTTTGCCACCAAGAATACAGCGTCTCGATCCCCTAATTGGCTCAGCTTCTCACTGTATCGCACTTTCCTCTCGTTGTTCTCTCTGTTCCACTATGGATACTACCAAACCAGGCATGCCCTTTACTTTTTGTCTCTATGTCAAATACTGGGAGTGGGAAGAAGAAATGAATGGAGAAGTGGGTTTGGGTGTGGAGATTTGGTGGAGAATATGGGGGATAAGAAGGTCAAGACAAGGAGGAAACAAATGCTACATACTAATGTATAAGCTACCAATATATCCAACCCTGTGCCTCACAGATTGTGTATCCCTTTTGCCTTGCACCTCCTGTTCCCTTCATAAAGACCCAAATGGAACGCATCAGCTAATAAACACAGACAATACCCAAGCTCCTAGCTGGGCAGAACATATCTGATACATCACCAGCTGGTGGTACTGCAGCTCCACAGGCACCTGATGTGGAGTTTTTGGTGGTTTTGGGATGGGTATATTTTTTTAGCAGGGGGATAATTGATAAGATCCTTCTCACCAGCTACAGGATCATTTCACTTGATTAGCATTAGCATCTATTAGTGGTTACTTGTATCATTTGTTGTACTGTTTCCTGCCTTTCAGCGTGATAGCCTCTATTTAAAATACTTGAGTCCAGGAAGGTGTGATCAGCTTCTCTCTGGTATGTGACACACTTACTCTCTTTCCTTTGTTTTATGCTCTAGTTTGTTTTCTAATTCAGTTCTGCCATGAGGAGCCACTTCCTCCTTGTGATGGAGAAGCTGTAATGATAATTGTCTTTTGCAAAGCAATTCAAGGTAACCAATCAGAATAATGATAACAGCAGCTGCAACTTCTAATGAAGTTAGGAACTGTCAACCTCACTGTGATCATTGTCTTCAAGAAACAATTCCAGACCAATAAATTATTATAATCAGTGTACAATGGGCCTGGCATTCTTTGCCACTTGGAGGGAGATGCATAGGAGTTCAGTCCTTGCTGGCTTTTGTATCAAAGGGCTTATATCTAATATTTATGGAATTGTGCCTCAGCACTAAAACACCATCCTGAGAACAGTGGAGCTTGTGCCCTGCCCAATGTACTGTGCTAGACAGTTTCAGCAGCTCTCACCCTCAGAGGCTCACGTATGCAATGCTTTCAGCTGAATTACTTCAAAACTTATGAAGACCAGACTTACGTGGGGCACACAGGAGAAGCTGACAAAGGATCAAAGTCTTAACTGGAGTAACTGATAGATGAGTTAGGAATGGAAACAGGCAGGCTGGGAAAAATAACTGAATTTGGAAACTGTCTTTGCATTCTGTCCTTAAAAGTGGAAGGATGTTCAGACAATCACCAGAGAAGTGTCCTTAAACTTGTTAAGTTTTAAGTCCTACTTTGAGCTCTAGATCTTGGGCCTTGTGTTAACTTTGTTAAACTTGAAAAGTGGTCCTCATGTGTTACCAAACAGCTTTCCTGTACCTCATGAAAGCCACACAGGGCATTTTAAATGTGACCTCCTAGCAGTTCAGAAACATGAATGTTGATTTCTCCCAAACACTGCAGCAGGCTAAGGGACCAGGGCAACAATACCAAACACTGCAGGCCCATGACACAGCAGTTCACTGGCAAAACCACCCCGAAAGATGTCCCTGATCAGCAGGCCTGCAGAGCTGCTGCTCCTGTGGGGGGAGGGCAGTGTTTGAGTCTTCTTTTAGTACTTCTTTTTCTGCTCTTTGTTGGATATGGCTTCTTTCCATAGGTGGCAGGAGCACAAAAAAATCTGTAGTCTATTCAAACCTTCTATTTGTGTGTACTGCAAGATATCTCCAATTTACAGCCCAGATTGCCATGATAAATGCTTTACCCCTAGGTTACGCATTGGGCGCTGTCCTTTGGAACGATGCAGCTTAAACTGCACGCAAATAGAGACATCTGCCTGCTTAGTCGAGGCTCAAGTGAGTATTTCTTCTGCATTGCCTTGCGATGCTGAATTTTCTTTGAAATCCTAAATGAGGCTGTTTCCAGTGTAAACAATCTGTCTTTAGCTGGAGGTACATACAAAAATGCTTTGAGGAAGTTCCTACTGCTCTTGCAGTATCATGCTGAGAATATTTTGTGCTGTTCCCAGCAGATCTTACCATTATTTCTGTAAATATTTGCTCAAAGGAATAGCAAACAACATTTTGGAAGACTGTAAAAGCATTATTTAAAATCATGGTTAGTATTCCAGGAATGTCCTTTAGAGTCACTATCTATTCTCCCCTAGCCACTTCTCTTTGTGGCAAAATTATGTGTGAATCTGAATTCAGTTTCTGTATTAAAAAAAAACCCAAACCCCAAACCAAAACAAAAAGGTGTACAAATTCCCATACAAACATACCTATTATCTGTATATTTATGCAGCTATACCTAAGGACTAAGCACTCTGTTAGCTGCCATACTGGAAATAGGAGGAAGGTGTAAGTGTTCAAGGCCAGGCTGGACAGCGCTTGGAGCAAGCTGCTCTAGTGGAAGGTGTCCCTGCCCATGGCAGGGTTGGAGCTGGATGAGTTTTAAGGTCCCTTCCAACACAAACCAGTCTGGGATTGTGTAATTGATGATTCTGTGATACATGAACAGAAGGAATTACTTTTCCCTGAGAACATACAATATGATTAAAGGTAACATAAGGATTTAAACTGTAATCAGGAGAGAAAGTGGTCTCCATTTTCAAGCTGAAGCTTGGGAAGTAGCTTGCCCATGATTATACCAGTAGACTGGCAGACCTGTGAGCCAGAAGTCAGTCTTAAGTCCTTCAATGGCCATATGTGTTTGTGTTAGAACACTTCCTTCCTTAGCAAGGATATTGTGTAAGAGAAAAAAGTAATGTGTTGTATTCAGCCATTCTGTAACACTGCATAAGAACTCACAATAATCTATAGATTTATAAAAGGTTCTGTGATATATTTTTAGCTTTTTTGTTTTAACTATCATGAATAGACTTATAAGCATGAAACTGTTTTCAAAAGGAAAGTAAACTCACTAATTGCTATTCTGTAATTCAAATTAAATCTAGACATAGGAAAAACCAGCCCATCTCAGATGTGGTGGTCCAACCAAAGAGCACCAGTGGTTAAATTTCAGAAGCCAGAACTGAATCCCCCACATGCACATCCAAGAAATTAGGTTCTAATAATTTTCACAATTCTGTTTGTCTTGTTGGAGGTGCAACTTGTAAAGATCAAACTTTCAAACTTTTAGAATTGCAATTACCACGGTTAGAAATTCATATAAAGTCTTTAATGAAAGCTGAGATTCCCATGTAATCGCTTAGCTCCAGTAGATGGACTTTAAGAATTAGACCACAAATGCAGAACTCATAGTATGTCATGAAGGCTTAGGAATTCATCAGTGAGATCACTGATAAACTGATTGCAACTGCTGAGCCTTATCGTTGCTGGGGAAAACTCACCCCGACGGGAGGGCAGAAGAAACTTGGCTGTTATCTGAGAAGCTATTTCTGCTTACAGCAAAGCTAATGTAATGCTCTGCCTCCTACTCCCTTTCTCTTTGGAGCAGCTGGAGCACCATCTACATTCTCTGCAATCTTCCCTTTCCTGAGGTCTCTCTCCAGACTCTTTCTGTCAACTCTGCAACTGCTCCCACCTAGGCAGTTGTGAAGCCCTGTTGTGGAACAGTGGGGGAAAAGGGTTTGGTAGCCTAAGTAACCTCTGTGATTCTCATCTGGTTGTCTCCTCTCTCTAATTCTTATAGCAACTCCCTAATTACAGCACTGCAGTTAGGATGAAGGTTTTTTAAGTATTCTGACATCTTCCCAAGTCTGGTGAATAGATCTAATAATTAACAATGGGATTTTTCTATTCCTGCCCACCAGCATCCCCTTCACTGACTGGTGCTTGTGATCCTATTATTATCTGGCATATTCTAACAATGTTCTTCTTTTCAAAGGATTTTGAAGACTACAGCAAAATATCAGGGAAGTAATTCAAGTTTATGAGCTAATGTCAGAGAGAAAGGACAATGGACCTTATGTTCATTTTACCACATAAGCAATCCCAAAGTGTTTTATGTCTTAACATACTATTCTCTAGTAGTAACAAAATAATTGTACATGCCTGTAGTCGGAGCTGGGATGAAGTATCTTCTGTGTTGTTATTCCCACACACAGATTAAATTGGAATAATTTTTGTGGATAACTAAGCACTGTGTTAGTGATTTCAAATGATAGGGTTTTAACATATGCTGTGTGGATTCCACTGACTTGACTCCTCATCTGCTTACAGTGCTTATCCAAGTATCTGTTAATTCAGAATCACAGCCTAAGTTTTCCAGACTAGTAAAAAGAACATCCTGCATGCGCTAAATAAATATTAAACATCCTAAATAAATATTAAACATTCTAAATAAATATTAAACATTGAACTCTGTGCTGCACATTTGATTTCAGAAATTAATAGCGTGCAAGACCTTCCAAAATATCATAGAGGAAATCAAGCACATAAACTCTATTTTTAACGCTATTTCAGTTGTTTGAAAGTTGTTTGACTCAACAGTTTATGCAGTGAGGCCGAGAAACAGAAATGTATGGGTCTACCCATTGCTCTTGTCCTCAACAGTGCCACCTTGTCACCTGTGTTGTCTCTGCATGTGCTGAATTGGACCAAGGAAGCTGCCCTCCCAGTCACATGCCAAGCTTGTAATTCCTCCACACCTCAGTGTAGGAGGGAAATTAAGTAAAATCGAACAGTAGGAGTACTTCTTGTTTCGAGTGCTGTTATAGCTAAAAATACCATGCAATATAACTTGCAAATAGGAAAAAAAATAGTGCATAAACCAACTGCATCCTCTCTTCCTACATTGTACAGTCTGAGCTGCCTAAAATCTTCAATGCAAGGAAGAGAGCAAAGGTTTCCTGAGTCCAGACTTATCCTTATTTCAAGCTACACAAGTCTGCTCTAATTCCACAGACACCAGACTAGGTTTTTAGGATGGAAATTCATGAGAAAGATCAGAGGTCAAATGAAAGGTTTACTTTTCTCCCAAGCACAAATCCAACTTGTGTAAGCGTCCTTATGGGTAAAACTTTCAGCAAGTTAACTAGAAATTAAGAATTATATTTGGGGGGGGGGGGGAAGGGTCCAAACACGCAGAAATTTCTTTATGTTCTGTCTACAGAAGGAAGAGAGGGTAGTCTGAATTAAAATGGGATCCCTTCCCCACAACAAAAGGGCTGCTAAAGTGATGCAATCAACTTTTAACAGTGGTTTCTAGGTCCTAGGCTGTCTGACTCCAGTCTGTCTAAAGGACAGAGGATGGAGTTTTGTTCATATGCATATATCCTTCTCCTCCTTTGAGACTAAAAGTAAGAGGACTTTTCTCTGTCCTGACAAAGCTTTGCATCTGAAAGAGTTCTCTGAGCTGGTGACCTTGCTACATGTGAGTGAACAAACACAATTGCTGCTCTTATCATTTTTACATCAAGCTTTCAGCAGAAGTTGAACAATTCCTTGAGTTTGAATTGTTCTGGTCTATCATCAAAAGAGGTGGTTCTTTGACAGAGCAAATGCCAGCAGATTGCAAATGAGGCCAGTTTCCTTTGTTTATATCAATATCTTATAAAAGGGACACACCACTATAGGGAATTACTGATCAGTGGAAATGAAGGCCCTGGTTCAACCCTCCTTGAATTCACTGGTGTGAGATTATTTGAAGAGCTGAGAGGAGACTGGCACAGAGAAAACTCTTTCTGCAGTCTTTGCAGATCACTTGCTCATCCCCAGATGCCTGTTCAATGTGCTCATTAATCATTCCAAAAGCTTTTTATCCATGGCAAATGAAGGATATTGCTTTGTATTGTAAATCGGATACATCAACCCCCCAGAAGACAGAATTTACAACATTGATTGTAGGGTGTTTAGGAGTTAATATACAGCAGTTTGAAATGTATGTTCTGTTAAATTATGCTCAAATCAGCTTGTGTGCGGTGAATGTAGGCCTTTACTAGCCTGGAGGTTAATTATCTACATGATGTTAGTAAGTTAGATACAGTACCACTGGCAATTCAACAGCTGAAGCTGACGTTAATGGATTTGCAAGAAGCTGTGGGTACACTCAGGCTTATTAAACAGGGAATGTATTTCAGCACTTTGGAATGGAGAAGCTACACAGAGCAGCATGGAGCAGGTAGCTGATAACTGAAAGAAAAATAGTTCTTGATACGTGTCTCTGAATACAAGAGAAGCACCAGAAGTACAATCACTGAGTATGTCTTAAAACAGTTTTATTTTTCCAAGACTAACTTTCTGAAACATTAATGTAAGTTCTTTTATATATATGTAGAAACTGAGCCTATGTTCTTGAAGGAGAAACTAGGACAACTTTTCTGGAGCCAGAGGCATTTTGGAGGCAATTTTTCCATTAAATGGAAAGGGTGTGGACACTGGGATTCCCAGTATTGTATTGTGATCCAGGATTACCTATTTAACATTCCCCTGATGCTTTTTATATGTTATCTTTTGAACATAATTTAGTATTTTGTTGCTTATTAACATAAAAGTGAGCAATCACAACACCATGTATCCTAGTTTTTCAGAGACTGTAAAGGGCTGTAGATGTTCAGTGGCTCTTCAGGGTAGCCACTTGCAATGCTGTTGCTCACGTCTGTCCTGTGATCTGTACTCTTTCAGGGATTTAAGCTTTGTAACTTCAGCTTAGACTGCACCAAAAGAATGGCTCCTTTTGAGGGTATGTACATTCTACCCCTTCTTTCAGAGAAGGCAGCAGACTTTGCTTTCGATTCTTATCTTTTATGCCTTGCCTTCTTAATTAAAACATTTGACAAGGCCATTCTCTTTGTGCTTGTTTAATTCTGAAACCACCATACAGAAAGAAATTACTGATGCACTTGGATTTGTGTCTAATAATGAAATTAAAACCTTTCTGCTGTGGCAGCCTTCGGGTCTCTATCTTTCAGTATTATTAGGAGAAGAGCTAAGCTACACATATGAGGTATTGTTCCTCCTTAGATAACAACCCAGCAGACTGCAAATGCAATGAAACTCACTCAAAGAGTTTTTCTGTAATATGTCTGAATCTTATATCCTAAAAATAACACTAGGAAATCATTGAGCTATCATCTTTGGCCACCTTTATGATCTATTTCTTTAACACTTTGGATTTGAGAAGGTCAGAGGTTTTTACAAGCATTACCCAGCTAGTGCAGATAACCCATTTGCAGTTATTCAAGGTTTTAGAGTGAAAAAGCACATGTATTCTGTCCTTCTTCTGCCCCCCTTGGGTATATATACATCCACAAAATGTACACTTGCCACTATAATGGCAATACTGCAAGGGACTAAAAATATGGTCCCGGGGTTTTTGGGCTCAGGTTAGGTTTCCAAAGTCATTTCTGTAGCGCACTCTTTTGGTTTTCCATCCTCTCTCCATCATCTTGATTTATCCGAACCTGAACTCCTTCTTCTTCAACAAACAGCAAAGTGATTAAAATGAAAAGTAACCCCAAGCCTAGCACTCCCTCACCAGTGTTTCAACAATCCTTATACAGGTACGTTTGTACAGGAACTGCGTGTGAGGAATAAATTGTTGGTGCAGTAGAATGAAGTCATTTATGCAAACATGCTGTTAGGCGCTTTGTAAGTCACATGCTTTCCTCTCTCCATGCAGTCTTGGGCATGGACCAATGAGAAAGATGTGCCTCATTTCAGACAAACTTTTCATCTAGTATTTAATTAAATTCTGGGCCTTTTGTAGACATATCTTTTAGATCTAGTGTATGATTTGAGTTGCCAGTGTTCGTTCTTTAAATTACCTGCCAGCTTACTGTGAAAAGTGATACCAGAACTTGAATAGATTTTGGATTACACCAATATCTGTAGTGCTTTGTTTATTATAGAATATTATCACATTCAGTACCATGTGCTGTATCCTTGCTTTGACGCTACGCTCGTGTAAAAGCCAAGGTACTCTTCCAAAGCAAATGGAAGAAGCCTTAGACTTGTACTGCCATCATGAGAGAATAGCCTCACCCACCTGAATCATCTTAGGGATGATTTCATAATGGAAAAGCTAGATGAATTCGGAAGTGTGGTCTTAAGAGGTATGCAGAGCCAAGTCCTTTGGTCAAGTCTGGTGTGCATTTCATGAGATTGCCTCCTGGTTCATTCCAGCAGGAAATTGTTATTGCCCCCACTCCCTAGTGCTCAAATCCTTTGACAACCAATTTGGTATATCTCCAACGGCATGTGATCTGGTGACAGGAGGAACTACTTCTTTAGAATTTGGTCCTGAGATGTATTTTTTCTTTGATACTCAAAAAAAGACTATTACTGTATGATCATCTTGGCTGGCTCCAACCCTTTGGAGCTCTTCTAAGCTTGGTGTCTGTCTTTCCCAACAGCAGGGCTACTTTCCTCCTGACAGATAGTGTATTTGGCATGTGTTTTGCCTGATGACAGTCTACTGTAGCTAAGAGAACAAAATCTCCTGAACTGACTACTTCTGAATACATGAGGTGCAGCACAAAGAGGGAGCTTTCTTTTGGTTATCACTGTGCTTCAGCAATTTTCCTTCTGGATTTTGTTGTTCTGCCTTTGTTCCGTCTACCTGCCCTGCTGGTAGCTTTGGTACCGGCCCATTGCTGCTTTGAGGGAAAGGTTTGCTCACAAGTGTAATCAGCATTTTCTCCAAATCAGTACCTGCTTCAGCTATTCTGCATTGTGTCTTTAATTGTGTCTTTATTCTGTGGCTCTTGCCATGAAAGAATATAAAAAATCAACACATCTTCCTTTAGCTCCCAGCCCCAAATAAGTAGGTTTTGCTGTGCTAATTATTTATACATTGCCACAAGCTATGAAGATTGACTTCTTATCTCAGCTGCTTCAGCAGTAACTTCACAAATAAGGATGATTTTGTGTCTATAGAGGACCTATTCACATAACCTTATTCATATTTCTAATAGGTAACTCCGTGGCATATATTTAACGCTTGACCTGCCAAACTTGTTATAGGCTGATAGAGACCTTGACAAAAGTACAATAAAACTCCCCTGCTCTTCACTCCCATCTGATTTTTTCAGAAAGGGAATGCATGTCTCTTCAAGACATAGTATTCACCAAAAGCAGAATGACTTGACTAAATCAACAGGAAGTGTACTGAAACTCCTTCCCCCCCCCCCCCCGCAAGATCAGATATATCTGCAATGAATTTCAAAGCAATAAGCTTCTATTCTTTGTAATCATTCTTTGTAATCTTTCTGGTGAGCTAGACTGAGAGCAATGTACATGAAGTCTTTTTGCACTGATATTGAAGTTTATGGAAAAGGAAAACTTTAGCTTACCAATTGTAATTTATTTTCTACAAGTACAGTTAGCACATGACTCAGGCCTGCCTAGAATAAAAATGGTTTTCTATTAATTTTCAATATCTTGTTTGTGCTGAGGTTTTAAACAAGAAAAGAAAAGCCACTGGCTATCTCACAGAATGAATAAGATGCATAATGGGGTGTGACATTGTTCAATGGCTTCTTGGTCTTTTCTGAGGAAAGTATTTGGATGTACTGAGGTCAAAAAGGAAATATGTTCCCACTCCCTCACATCATGTATATCTAGATTCCAGCTTGGACACCTTGCTGTATATTACACATGGGTATACATGCCTGGCTGTCAGTCACTGGCAGTGGCCTGTGTCCAGGATAGGACTCCTTCCCTCTCAAGCTCCCTTAGGGTTTCCAGAAGGAGGTGAGGCAGCAGTCCCTCCTGGAAGATGAAAGTGTCAGGAAGCTGAGCACGCTTCTGTTTAGCAATCCTCTGGTCCAAATGTTACTTTATTTCCCCACCTGAACATTCGGATGCACTCCCATCTAAACAAACATGGTGTGCTGTATGTTCTGGTGGCACTTGATTATGTTTAAGAACCTTTTGCTTTAAATCTCAGTTTCAAGTTCCAGCTGTTTGCTGATGAAGTTCCCTAAAACATCAGTGTAAGGGCCCTTGTGTTTTAGAGAAGACTACTAGCATTGTTACCTTTTGTATCGTTTTTTAAAAGCATCTAAAGTTTGTCCTTTGCAGCAAGTTAACTTCATATAACAGACACCAAAAGCATTTGTAATAGCACTAAACCAACCGAAGGGCTGATACAGAAACATGAACATCAGCATGTGTTCAGTTTAGCACAAAACCACCTTCACAGAGCATCAAGGAAAAGATCATTGATCTGAAATTCAAGCTCAAAATACTGAGTGCAAAAAGGCAGTGGACTCTGATTTCATTCACAGGAAGGGTTACCCCAGCTTAAATTGATATTTTTTTTTTATATGAATTGATATGGCACAAAGATTTGAGTGCTATATTGAATTTCCACTTTCTATTTGCCAAACACCACTGTGGAAATTAATGATGAGGAAAACTGTCTATCACCCTTTCCCATTAGCAGCCACTATCATGTTTCAAGATATCTTGGGAGAGACTGTGTTTGCAAGTTGTGTATCAGCCTGGTGTAATAGCCCAGCACCAGCTGTATGTACCTAATTGGGCCTCTTTCTTTGTTGTGCTATGCCTTTTGCAGGCGCTGGCATGGCTACAAGTCTAGATCAAGATGATAATGTGATGCCAGCATTCAGAAACAAATAGCAACAGAAACCACCAAGATATAGAAAATGAAGATACTTAGTCCCTAGTTCTCACAACCATGCAGAGCTTGCAGATGCAGCTATAGAACCTCTGTGAGAGAACATGAAGCTGCTGTTGCTATTGGTTTTTACTTCATAGTAGGCAAAGATAAGGAAAATCAACCTGGTTGCTTTATGTTGCTCAGTGTACCTGCTCCTGTATTTGAGCTCCACAAAGATTACTTAGGAACCTAAAGTAGCTACACGAACAGGTCTTCCCTGAGTGACCTAACCCAGAGCTCGACAACACAAGCACGTTTAGACAATCTTTGAAGCAGATGTGAATGCTCTCTGGTGTATCTGAGCTGCTGCTGTTGGCATGGCATGGATCCAAGCTCATTAGACCTGCCAAGCTCTAGTCCTGCACAGCCCTGTACATCAGTTGTGTTAATGCAATTGCACAACTTCTAGATTCAAGCTGCGTCTCGTCTGCTGTGGCTCTGTGTGCAGGAACAGCACCTTGGACTCTTGCAATAGGCAATGCAGATGTGCCAGTGGAAGAGTTTCTGCCCAGGTCCAGAGCAGCAGTGTGGAAGAGCAGAGCTCTGACTTGGGCAGTCCCATGCAGAACCACTGCATCATCTGGAGGCCTCAGCAACTGCTGAGCACGTTCCAGCACCAAAAATGCAGAAAGCAAAGCTGGTTTCTTTGGTCACTGTTGGAAATGAATTTCCCAACCTCACTTAGCTCTGCTCCTCATCTTGATCTCAAGGTTTATTTCCCAACTATTTGCCCTTGATGATGTTTATGGCAAGTTACGGTTATTTTGGTTTAACTATGAATTGAATCATAGTATACAGACATTAAAATTCAGAGTTTTGGCTGCCACACCAGGAAAATATTAAAAGAAATTGTCCTCATCCTTGATGGAGTTTAATTTTTTTTTGTCTGTCAGCATTTCTCAGACAAGCCAAGTGTCACATTGAGGCATGATTTACATATTCATGATATAATTTGTATTCAGTAGCACTGTTGAATGCTTTCTGGACAGTTTTTCATACTAAGAAGTGTTTAACTCAAGAGATGATGCAGGTAACCTGAAAACTGAAAGCCTACCATCGTTTTCACAAAATACTACTTGCAAGTCCAAAATAAAAGTTACTTGCACAGCATAAAATACCCTTTTTACAAGAAAATAACTATGAATGCCCTTTTCTCAGAGGTGCAGTTATTTTTCTGCTGCTGCATGACTGTATCTCAGATAGCTCTTGGACAGGGGATGTGACTGAGGCAGTGCTACCAGAGCTGGCTGCAGGGCCATTACTCTCACACTTGTTCATCTCCTCATGTGCAACCACATCAGTCAAGACCCACAGCCTCAACCCTGAATGTCATTACAACCCATGTGTCTAGTCTGTCCTGCCTTACTCTGAGCCGTACACAGCAATAGGTCCATGAGCAGTAGAAGAAAGTTATTACATGGACTCACGAAGGTCTACTACATAGCTATAAATGCAGGTTCCAGTACAGACCAGGCTGTCCCTTTACCAGGACAGGCATTTCTGACTATGGGCTGGGACAGCAAGGAGACTTAAGAGAAATGAGGGGAAGAAGAGTAGCATTGCAAAGCATCCTGATTGTGAAGACAGTGAGCTGTGGTAGAGGAAAATCCCTGGGCCATTCCTTGCACCCTAAGAAATGTTCTGGGCAAAATCCATTTTAAAGAGAATACAAGAAAACCAACCTAGTTTAAAACATATAAACTAACCAGCTTTTCTGTGACCCTGTCTAAAGGCGTCCCCACTATGCATTACTCTATTTTATGGTTGGATCTTCTGACAAGAACTCTCCACTCAGGTGACTATATGTTCAGCAACCCTGATTCCAAATTGCTTCTGCATGTAATGTAGATACCTGCTTGCATATATACTCGCAGTCCCATTTTTTCCCTTGTGACTGACAGAAAGCGGGGGTCCCCTTTCAGAAGCAGGTTAGTATTAGACAAGGAAAATGCCAAAAGTAAAACCTCTTAAAAGCCTTTTATTTGGTTGCCTCCCAAGCCACAACAGCTGTGGCGGGTGATTAGCTTCATGTGGTGACAGTTGCATTTTCATCCAGCTTTATTGTGTGTTTGTTTTCTTTCAGACGTTTGCCCTTGCTGAGACTACAGCTGCATGTGCCCCCGGTGGACCCACCACTACAGACATTGCCCCTAGAGGGAAAGCAGCCAGCCACCCAGGGAGGATTACCTTCTGCCTTTCCATGCCTCGTGGAACCTGCCACCTTCTCCACTGTGAGTTCACCGAGCTCTGCTCCGCAGAAAGCACAACTGAACACTGATGTCTCCATGTAACTCTCTTCAGGTGGGAATGTGTTTGGTGGTCTATGGAAACAGATGGCATGGCAGGCACTGTCTCTTTTGGAGTAGGAGGGGGGGAACACTGTGGTGTTTGTGACCTCGCTGCAGTCAGAGGAGTCAAGGGTACAGGCGTCTTTCCATCCATACCCTGAGCTGCATCTTAGCTAGTTGTACCAAATGACAAGAGGTGATGCTGTCACCATGAAGAAGAGGTTAGAGCAGTTCCTTTTTTTATTACAAGTACTGGCACGTTTTCTAGCCTGAATTTCTTACTTCACACCCATTCCTTTCTTCAGGCCAATATCCTTTCCTATAATTCATAGAACCACAGACTGGTTTGGATTGGAAGGGACCTTAAAGTTCATACAGTTCCAAACCGCTGCCATGGGCAGGGACACCTTCCACTAGAGCGGGTTAATCCAAGCCCCATCCAACCTGGCCTTGAACACTGCCAGGGATGCACAGTTCTTGCAGTGAATAGTTCTTGTAACTATGTTTCATAGTTACAGTCATAATCTCCCTAAAAGAAATGTTAGAAAGGCTCCAGGAGGCTGTATGGGACTGGGCACCCAAAGACCTGGGCTGGGTCTGAGCTGGGAAGAGCACTGAACTTGTTAACAGCTTTCTACTTCTGAAAGGGAAACAGAACACAGATCCTTGCCCAGGCTGTTTGGAGCACTTTGGAAGTTATGAGAATATTGGTGGTACAATATCACACTGAAGCAGATAAAGCAACACTGGTCGTAGATATGACAGCAGTGTCATGTCCCCATCACCAAAGTCCCCCATATATGCCTAACAGCTTTCAAAGATAAATCTATTCCTTGCTTCTTGTACCCAGTTGGTGTTCCCTGTTGCAACTTCCGCTTATGAATGGATAGGGAAATGGAAGTGGTAGGTGAGCTATCAAAATGACAGTTACCAAATTTGCTCATTGGTTGACAGAGCTGGCAAAGTTTGATGTCCAAACAGTACAGCAATTGTATAGGAGTAAGCTTGTCAATCAAGTACTGTATGTTTTTACAAGAGTAACTCTTTGACTCTGTCAAATGGCTGCACTTTTCAGTTCATTCTGCATTAAATGTAGTGACAGGCCGTTGCTTTAGAACAGTGGTAGAATATTCTAATTCATTCTCCTAGCCCAGCCTGTCTTTCATAGCCACGCCATGGCTTTGTTCACCCCATCCTTGGAAACACGGCTGGTTCAGGTTCACCACTGAGCAAAGATTTTTATTTCAACTTCTGGTTCAATTCAGTTCACATTTGCACAGTTCTTTTGTCAGCTGAACTCCCCAGCACAACCCCTGCTGCACTTACACCGACATTCACCCACTACTCCGTTAACATCTCATTAAACTGCACCCCAACAGTGGCTTTCTCCTTACTGCTGTAAGGACAAACATTTGGAGAATAATGACTTCTATTTGCATAACTCCACTCATACAGATATCTTAGATAATAACTGTTCAGAACAAACAGGAATACCTACCCAATCCAGCTGAGGTGGCAGGAGAAAATGAAGTGGGCATGATTCAGGACATGGGGATGGTCAGAGACTGACTGATTCAGCCTGATGCTAATAATTACTCTGCTGTAAGTTTTCTAAGGGCATCTTGCTACACTGAAGTTAACTTCTTTCCTTTCACATTTCAACTTAATTTATCCTTAGTTATTGATCTAAAAACTGTTTACTGAATTCCTCTAAATTCCCTAATGTTTCATGCTAAAACCAGCAAATGTTTGCCCTGGCACTGGCAACTTCTCCCATCCTTCCATGACTGACATGCACTGAGGTTTGGGGCAAAGTGTCAGTCAAGCAGCACAGAGGTACCAGCCTCTGGCAAAGAAAGCAAGAACTATCAGAGCCCTGTAGGGACAAATGTGCTCTACAGTCCTATCTTCCTATGGACAGGCATGACAAGAATATATCTTCTCTCATGCACATCTGCCTTTCCTGGCTTTTGTCTGCTCCTGAGCAAAACTGCTATAACTGTATGAGCTCTGAGCTCACAACAGCCACTGCCCAGGAACAGCACAAATCCTGGTGCCCAGCAAGCGCCATAGGTTTTACTGGGGGGTTGAGGAGTGCTTTTAGGTAGGGACCTTTATGAGCTTTACTTAGCTTTCCTTAGCTCCTCCACCTTTTTACTGTATCTAAACTGTACCTGCAAAACCAAGGAGAACTGTGAAAGTGCTCAAGGCCACCAAATGGCCTTACAACTGAGAGATGGCAGTGCCACGCCAGGCAGTGCTGGGGTCCCTGACAACCCCAACCTGCCTCTACCTTGCCTTTGCTCTGGCATGAATTGAGCAGTGTTTTGTATGTAGAACACAGTAGCGCTTTCAGTGGCATTTCAGTGCTTTCAGCTATGACTGTCCCACCAGGTCAGACTGTGGAAGCTGTTCCAGGAGCCTGGTACTGTTTGGCTAATTATAAGCAAATGGTTACTCAGGAATTAAATCCCTTGGACAAAACTTTAAGTCTTATAATTTTGGGGGAGCTTCCTACTCCTAAGTCACTGACTGCCTCTTAGGCATTATGGTTTGAAAGACATGCATGGTGTGAGGGCCTCATTTACATGATCTTCCGAACACTAAATTAATCTACACACAGGAGGATTTCTGTAGAAATCAACCCATAAGAAGCATTTCCTTTATGAATTCCTATGTAAAGGGCCACTGCTTCTGCTGTAAATGCTAACAGGATTTACATCCAAAGCTCCCCCTTCTGCTGCCTGCCTTCTAAACTGTTCTGGCTTTGCTTCCAGCTCTCTCCATCTTGCATGTGTAGTGCTTTGGCTTTCCTAATTCTTTCCTCTGTTACCCTGGCTTTCCCTGCAGCACTCGCATCTGCATGGGAGTGAAGCTGCCTCAAAGCCCCAGGAAGCCTAAAGAGCAGGCAATCCCTTACAGGAGCATCCTTTACCAAGGAGCCTATTCCATTGCCATCAGACATGAATGAGAGGTCACCTTCCTCACTTGTTACCTCTGAAAATGCCACAAACAATTGTGATCAAAAAGCCAGAAGAACAGGTTAAAGAAAGGCAGAAACAAGATGTAATTGACTGTAACTCAGTGGTCAGGGGATGTGGGATACGGGTTTTCCACTGTGGAGGGTGGGTCAGTATTTGTTTTCTTCACATTTTCTAATTCTGGTTGCATCTTTGTCACTTGCTCCTTTTCCTCAGCCATTTCTCAATGCTGAAAGTGCTGGAGAAGTAAAAAAGCTACAAAACATGGGATTTCCCATTCCACCTCACATACTTTTCAAATGCTTCGACTTTGATTCTTGCAGTAACAATAGTTTATAATTGTGGAGCATTTCAGCCGAATGCATTCATGTGCATTAAATCCCCCAGACTCCTGCAGGCCCTCAGGGGATGCAGCAGACAATGTGTGTCACGGCTGGGTACTCTGAAGCTGTGGTGAAGGCAGGCAAGCTGTACAGTTGAGATCCTAATGCCAGCATCTTAAGTTCCTGCTCCTTTTTGGGACGTTAAATCCTTTTCAGAGCAGGAAGTAGATTGAGGAAAGAAGCCTTTCATGCTTTAAGAAGTAGTTTGTATTCATAATACCACAAACAACAGGGCAATGCAGGGCAAAATGCAGTGAGAAGCAAAGGCACAGGACATTGACTTCAAAAACTACTGCCGTACCAGAAAGCAGAAGACTATTTCCCTGCTCTTTCATTTTGACTTGCTTTGACAACCTCATTTCATCCTAACGTCGCAGGAAATCACAGTCCAGTTTTTCTATGGCTCACTGTTAGACATAAAGAGCCCTATATATGTTTTGCATGTTTTGTTTCAGAATAGAACAGAGTTAATATTTATAGGCTTTGCCTAGCAGGGGCTGCCTAGAGCACCAAAACTGCCTGCTAAGTCCCCTCCCAATTAAAACAAAAATGGATAGGTTTTACTATTTCTGTGTTCTTCTGCCTTTTCACTTGACTGAGCATTACTGGATGCTGTCTCTCTGTCAGTCACATTTCATCTTATCCTCTTGCTTCTAGCCCTTTTGGTCTAGGATTGATTTTCTCACCACTTTAAGCAGAAACTGTGAGATCTCTATATTGGTGCATTTCTTGGAGCTTTATGCAGCAGTGGCAGCAGGCTGCATCCTACATGCAGCTGCTGAATATCTTTATTCCCTTCTTAAAGGCAACGGAAGTTAAGAGACACTCAATGGTTTTAGAGAATATTCAGAATTTTACATAATCAAATCCATTTTGGATGCTTCTAGCAAATGTTTCCATGAATGTGCGTGCATATGTATATATAAATGCAGATGAATGTGTGTAGGCATGTGTGCAGCTGCATGTGTATATGCACATGTTTTCTGACTGGAAAATTTTGCTTTATAAATAAGGTTGTGTCTCAGCCATGGGAAAAATACTAAAAGCTCTCAGTCCTTTGAACACAACTGAACAAAGCTGCATTCCAGACATACTCTGACAGTTTGTTTTGTGATAAGTAAAATAACCTTTGACTTAATTTGTGATGTGAACAGAATACATAATTCCTACACCATCCTCCATGCAAGCAGCTCAAAGCCCCCCTGTTGCAGTTGTTAGTTTGTTCGGGTAAACTCTGCCTTAGATACATGGGATGCTTCACTTCCTTGCTGAAGTCCATTCCCTTCTTTAAGAGAACCAAGGATTAGTGTTGTTACAGCTTCCCTTTGATATGTTAGAGAAGCTGTGGGATTATAGGTGGTTATAACACCATGAAGGGATGTACAAGAGGCTAGAGGGCAAAACTGGACTAATATCCCTCCCTGGATTGGGTTAAATAACCCAGGGCACTGCACCCTTACAGTTAGAGTGGGGTTGCAAAAATAAAACTTAAATATTGCAGCTGAGAATGTTTATATGCTTCCAGTATGTGCTTCTGTGCATTAACCCCTTCAAAATGCATTTTCTGAGGAAAACTGTGCCACTGATACATATATTCCACTACAAATGTGTACTTTCTACTCAACGGCTTATTATTTGGCTGGACAACAAGAGATGCCCAGGTAGATTACCATTTGTCCTGAAGGATGTTTAAAACACTTCTCCCCACTTGTTACTATGTAAGGTTAAAGCCAGAATGTGTTCTCTGAGGTATGGTGTTGTCTTATGCAGAGTAACTATTTTAAAGTATTTATTTAAATAGATTTGTAACTACTGTAATAGATCAGAAGCTTTTGCTCTATAGCACATTTAAGACAACTAAAATTTCTCATAGCTCAGCACCACAGAAAGACCTTCACAGTTTAGGAGCAGCATGTCCTGAAGTTGCTTGTGACCATACAGCCTCGGCTTTTTTCACTTCAGGAAAGAGCTGCTGTAAGACAAAAATGCTCCCTTAACCTTTGGGTTTTTTCCTTCTCTTTTTTCCCCAGTTGAAAATTCACCTCATGCAATTGATATGACTTCCCTTTTTAGCGGCAAAAGATTTATCTCTTTTGGTACTGGTCTAACTATTGCTTCAGCAGCCCTATTCTGCTATCTGCTGTCAGCACAGCTTGACTTGGCACCAGTTGTACCACTAGGTCAAGTCACAGCTGACCTCATCCATTTACTGAAAGTAATTTATTAATGCATTCTCTCAGACAGACTAAGGTTTGTCTCACCCACTGTAACAACATAAATGATTCTGTATCAGGTAGTCAATGAGGCTTTCTTCTCAAGGAATAAATGATTTCTTCCAGGGCAGGTTTTATAGAATCATAGAGTAGTTTGGGTTGGAAGGGATGTTTAAAGGTAACCTCGTCCAAACCCCCACAATGAGCAGAGAAATGGGCCTATATTAGACATGAATTGGCTCCTGGATTCTATCAGACCACTCAGACTAGGTTTCCACTGACTCTAAAGGGATCCTGGATGGCTCTTCACATGGAGATTCCTACATTTAGTCGGATCAATGCCCTCATTCGCCTCAGAAGTAGCCTCTTGCATTCTCTTTGCTGCATATATGTATAAGAAATGACTTTGTTCTGGATGAAATAAAACCTGAGCTTCCATGACAGATAGATTGTTTCTCCCAGGTTTAGTTGTTTTACACGTGGTTATGATGATCCCCAGATGGTATGAAACTAGTAAACTAAAGAAAAAAACCATCTCAAACCACAGAAACCTCTGAAGCACAGTGGAGTCACAGAGGCATGACAGCAATAACCTAACACCTTCAGTATTTTACTGATGCCTCCTGCTTAGGCACTTGTCATGGCTGCTGGCAGTCAGTGTACAGCCTGCCCTCACAGAACATCACTCCATCCAAACTCCTGCCCTCTGAAATCTGCGTTTCATGGGTTTGTTCAGCATCTAAATTTGCTCATGAGAAGCTTTTACGGAAGAGGAGAAAACTGTACTCAAAAACAGGAACCATAAGACTGATTGTTTCATGTCATGAGAAACAGCCTTGCCCCAGGCAACATCTATTATCTCTGACCCCATACAGAGTTCAGCATATATTACATCTCTAAAACTTAAAATACTCCAGACTCACCAGCAGTTCACCTGAAGTTCATCTGTGGCAACTTGAACAATATACTATGAAATGAAAACTAGCTCCCATGCTTTCCCAGTTTACAGTCCTTAAGGGACATAGGATTTCAGCACCAGTTTCAGACCCAAAGCTTTAAAATCTCCTTTTTTCTTTAGCTGATTCTCTGATGGAACTTTCATTAGAACTGTTTCCTGTATTATCCTCCTTCTCCCACAGAAAATACCTTTCCCTAAGTAATTGTCAAGCCAGCAAACAAAATCTTTAATTAGAGAGGTGTGGGGGAAGGAGGCATTGGAATTTTATTGCACGTTAATGTAAACTAGCATTTAGATTTTCATCTGAATTAAGCAATACATTTAATTCACTTTTTTCCTAAGCCATTGTCCTGGGTTCAGCAGTAGCAGTCATTTTTTTCTCCTTCTTGGTAGCTGGTGCAGTGCTGTGGTTTTAACTTTCAGCCTGGGAACAGCGCTGATAACACCGATGTTTTTAGTTACTGCTCAAATGTTTAGTCTGACCAAGGACTT
>JARCZZ010040369.1:0-12687 GCA_030323915.1 Brotogeris chrysoptera
TTCACCTGACTGCCATGATTTTTCACATATGATGGACAGTGGCTTAGCAACTTCATTTGCCAGCTCCTTCAGGACCCACGGATTGATTCCATCAGATCCCATGGACTTGTGTACATTCAGGTTCCTAAGATGGTCTCGAACCAGATCCTCTCCTACAGTGGGCCTAGGGTCTTCATTCTCACAGTTCCTGCATCTGCCTTCTAAGACTTGGGTGGTGTGGTCAGAGCAGCTGCTGGTGAAGACTGAAAAGCTGTAACTGTTGCATTGGCTGGGAATGGAACCCAGGCCTCCCATGTGGTCCCTGAGAGTTCTACCACTGACCCACCAATGCCAGGTATGCAGCACTCCACAGACCTGACCCATGGCCCCACCAAGCTTTAGTAAGCTAAAAAAGCCATGAGAGGGACTTTTCTCTCAACGTTATCAGAAATAAAAGCCAAAAACCTCAGAACTCAAAACTTAAGTCACTTGCGTGGTGCACAGAAATAATTCAAGTCAGCTTTTGTGTACTTAGGATTAGCACTTATGACAGTGACAGAAATTATTTCCTTCCCCCTGATTAACTGAGCACCATTTTCAGATCACTTAGGGCAAATACTACTTTAAAAAAGCATTGAGACTGAAGTAACGAAAAACCTTTAAGTAAAGAAAATAATCAATAAAAACTAAAACTATTACTAAAGTACTGCTGTAATTAAGCAGCAGGTGAGGTTTTCTACTTATCTAAAGAAATGCTGAAAACCGGTCAGGGTTTTTCACCATTAAATGTGAATTTTTTTTCTAGTAAAACAGAAGAACAAAGAACCAAGGCATTTAAATAATGTTCAATGGAGAATTTTTGCTGCCATACTCAAATTCAGCTACAGAAGTAACTGAACTGTTTCTATATCTTCCAGCAAAACTTCTACATCAACTTCATTCCAGAAGATGGAACAGATCAAATCTAAATTGTGTAATAGAAATTGCACACAATAACGAATATTCAAGCTAATAAATTCAACCAAACCCAAATACTATCCTAACATACACACCAGTTTCAGGGTACAGTGAAAGCATTTATCTTTAGACATTTCAAAAAAAAAGAAACAAATATTTATCTTGATGAAGATTATTTGGGGTTACCTTTCAGGAGTCATCATTCAAAAAAAGAGGAAAAGTTTAGGGAGATGGTGTTCGAAACAGAAGACAATGATAGAAGTGAAATAATTAAAAGCAACTAAGTGTTTTGTCCTCTGCAAAAAGACTCATACAGACCCTTTAGCATTGGAACCATTCCAAATGGGAATCTGAAATGTGGAAAAAATTATGAGCTCCCTCTAACAGCTTATGCCTTTGGATATAAGATTTTACGCAGGAGCCAGTTTTTATGTTTATGCTTTTATACTGCTGCCATCCAAAGAAAGGGGACAGGTTTTAAATATAATTTTTTTTTAACTTTTATCTTGGTATGGAATATCATTGGATCACTGAAAGATACACAGTTTATTTATTTTTATCATACAAGTTTAGGAATTCAAGCTTAAAGCTGAAACTTGAGAGGAGAAATTTAAGAGAAGCTACAAAAAACTACAAGCTACAAAGAAATTTGAGAGAAGGTGCAAACAACTCTGCCATCAAAGGCTACCTCCACCATCAACTCTATAAGTCTTTACTAGAAAGAAAAAGTGTTCCAGCAAACCTGTTTTCATAATAAGCCACACAAACAAAATCCAGACCTTTTTTTAACTTGGCCATCAACATCCCCCTAAGCATTAAAAGAAAAAAAAAAATTACAACATTCAAAAACTGGCCAAACTTTATTTGCTAAGCACACATATACTATGCCACAAGTCCACAAAAACAAAGTAGTAAAAAACCCTATAACCCCATATGCACGCCTTACCTAAAATGCAGAATGCGATTCCACACAACATGAATACAATTGTGGCAAACACAAGCTGCAACTTCCACCACTTCAGGCATACTCAACACATACCTTTGACACAGGAATGTAAAAACCCCCTCAAAGAGGTATTGTCAATAAATGCATTTAACACATTGTTTTGAATTAATTTTTAAACAAATTGGCTTTGAATGCAAGTGAAAAGGAATTAGTAAAGATCTCAGAAAATAATTCATTATGAATTTATCAGGAAGCACAGTACCTTGCTCAAAAGCAGAGAATGCATTTTAGTGTGGTAATGACAACCATCGAAGTCCTGTTCCGTCACTAGCCACAGTGACTGAAACAGTTTAAAAAATAACACAGTTCTGAGGTGAGGGAGAGTACAATATGGTAATTAAGGCAGTCCTAAACTACCTGTTTCTGTAATTGGTACAAGTCTGGACAAAGAACACCTGGTACTAACAGACCAACAGGATTTGCATACTCCGCCCAGTAACCAGCACTACATAGAAGCAGGGAAAAGTCATGCAGGATTGACATAATGTTTAACATTTTCTAGAAACTATTAGTATAAGGTGTTTTAAGATGCAGAGGACCCAACACAAACATTCAGTCTTCAATCACAGGTCACAAAAGCCAACAAAAAAATCCAACCTCTATATTGCAAAAGAAAACAAAACTCTAAGAAGAAGGTACGCAACAAATCTCTTTAGAACAATGTGACTATTTGCATCAAACAAAGACCACCACAAAAGGACGACAAAATTAAATCAACTTCAAAGTGACAGAAATTATACTGCATATTCACAGTCTGCAAATAAAAAGCAGCATAATTATCAAGGGAATTTTACCAAAGCTTGTGCAAGCCCAGTTTTCCATCATCAATAGCAATTCTCATGCCATGTGTCCGACCAAATAAATGCAGTAACTGATGGCCATCAAATTAGTTCCAGCCAGTTACCACCAAAAAAACACTTGCTACAGATTGTGCTGTATGAAAACTCATGAACTTCAGGCTGGAAAAGATTTCTGCAACATGAAACTCTGCTTTGAGCACAGAAACTTAAGGCCTTACAACTAATGCCTAATGAAAACTCAAAGCCAGTTACCCACTGCACTTACAACATGAAAGCTATCCTGAAGACAATAGAAGTCCTGCCTCCATCCTTGCAAAATCGTTATTTGTGTACCCAGGTACATGGAGGTTGCGCAGCTGACAACAGACTGATCAAGAAGAGAGATTTCATCGTCATTGAAAATCAAGCATTCTCCTCCTCCAGAAGCATAAAACCATCATCACGGCATGACAATGCCTCTAACAAGAATTACGACAATCTGTCAAACTCTTCATCTACGGCACTAATTACCAAAGCATGTAGTTATGCATTATTTGACAACAAGTAAACCTTTAAAATACAAAAATTGGGAATGAACATTCATTTTAAGAATGCATTTCCTCTTCACGCAAAGATTTCTTTATATCTCAACAGAAAGGAAAAAAAAAAAGATTAGTCCCACTAAGGTCTGCAATATTACTAAACATTCATCTGTGAAAGTATACCCTAGCATCAGGATTTTAGATTTCTTCTTTTATTTTCCTTCTATGTCTGTCCTCAAGGAAGACAAGTATTGAAAACCAGAAAGGATTCTCAAACAAGACATCCTAAACTCCCAAAAAATTTAGACAGGTATGTTTAAAGTCAAATGATACACAGTAAAATGTATTCACTCATTCCCAGTGACAAAGACTCCTTGCTATTTCCAATGTATTCCTTCAAAATATTGCAGTTGGGCAGCAACATTTAACTGATAAAACAACCAGGAGTTCCTATTTTTCAAAGGACAGTGATCCATCTGAATGGATATAAATGGTATGGCTTCCTAGGAAATACAGCTTCAAGACAGAAACGTTTTACCTTATGCCATAAGCCTGCAATTTGGTGCACATAAAAAACGGCACAAAAGTGAACTTCTGACAGTGGGTCCTAAAGGAAATTCACTTAGGAATGCAAGAACTGCTACAGAAGACTGGAGAGATACAAGGAGGTTTTTTTTTCAATCAGATACAGTACATCAAAGGGAGGGAAAGAAGAATTGCGCTTGATTGAGAAAAGGACAGGAAACAAAACAACATGGTTTAATACTAATAACATACACACAAACAATTGCAGCAAGACTGAAGACAGTAAGGGTGGAATCTAGACGTCATCTCTCAATACTACTACCCTGATCAATTGATTTAAAACAAAAAAGAATATTACAAATCCAGATATAAGCACACAGGGGAAAAAAAAGAAAAAAAAAAAAAAATCAATCTGCCCAAACATCAGGCTTTAAAATATATTGCGGAAAACACCTTGGATTAATGAATGACAAATATAACACAGTGACAAAAGGGAAAAAATTGATCTGTTTGAATTGAAATAAAATTTAACAAGGAGACCTATTTCTGAAAATCAGTTCCCATAGTTACCATAAGCTGCATTTCAAAGGTTTAATGCTGACCCAACACACTGTCTTCTAAATCTTTCATACAGGAGGACTTCTGAAAAGACTTTAAATACACGAGCTTCTAGCCTAAGCTATACAGCGATTTTATAATAAAAACTTTTTTTTCTTTTTTAAATAGATACTTTTTGTTACACACTTAAAATAACCATAGTTTCTAGAGTTAGTATTCCTCCCAATTTTCATCCCTATATAGTCAAAACACAGGAAATACTTTGGTTTGGTTTGTTCAACAAAACCATTCACTCCCTGAAAATAATTCTTGTCTTAAAGAAAGAGCATAAACTCTTGAACCCTCACTTGATTCTTTCAGTAGCTGGTATCACAGTAAAAACCCCAAACACTACAGAGAGGAAGACAGGGTATGAGCTCCAAACACACATAATAAATAACACTCACGTTAACTGGCTCTTGGCTCTCCAAGTATCTACACTGCCAAGTATCCTTCTAGAAATGAGCTAGTAGTTAATTTCTTACCTAAATACATACTGGTGGTAATGATCAACCAGAAATTACCGCCATTTTTTCTGTTTTGTCTAGATCTGACCAACTGTAATCAGCTTACAATTATGTTAAGTAGTTTGCTTAGCCTTCTATTTATAAAACTGATTAGAAGCTGCTAAGCTGAGTAGGCAACAGTTTAACACTTTATTTTGATGTTGAAAGCAGAAGGTAGGGAAGGAGGAGAGGGAGTGAGTACGGCAGAGAGGAGCAAACCTCAGAAACTTTCAGAAAGATCACAGTATTTTCAGGGGTACTAATGTGTAGCTTTATGCACACTTTAAGTTTGTGTGTTATTTGGTTAAACAGCATATTTAGAATTTTGAAATTATTACTATTATATACTTAATTAATTAGATAGGTCTTAACAAGTGAATATTCAGGCATACTGACTGCTGTTGACTCCTTCTGGGGAGACAAAATGATGTTGCCCCGGCTTGAGAAGTAGAAAATCCAGGCTGTGGGAAAATGACAAGACCACTGCCAAGGCTCAGGCTTGAGGTTAAGGTAACTGAACAGGATATGAAAAACTAAAAGACATGACATGAGAATTTGCTAGATGTGAAAGATCACATAGTAATATGCTGACAAAAGCTACAGATTGCACCATGAGGGATGGTTGGTTTTGACAGATGATTAAAGGAGTGTTAGGTAAGAAACAGCCAAACTTCACAGAAAATTCAAGGGGGAACCCTAAGGCACTGGGGACCTTATTGGAGGCAGAACTTGCAACACCAGAAGCACTTTGGAAACTGAATCTGTAACAACATAGGAGGCCAAGATTTCCTAGATAATGGTATCATAAGTACCAAAACCAACCGCGACCGATAGGGTCATCAGAGGAGGATTGTTTATTTGAGAGAAGACTGAGATATAAAAAATATAGTTTGGGTTGGTTTTTTTTTAAAAAAAGAAAAAAAAAAAAGGAAGAAAGGAGCTACGAGGATAGCAAAAGGAAGGCCAAGAAAAAAGAAAATGGACAAATTATGCAAAATATAACCAGTGCTGTCTGGTGCAGACCTGTCCGTGATCACTACATTCTAATTAGGACCATAAATCAAACCAGTTCTTCTGACTATACCATATGTGTCAGACTTGCTTCAGCAATCAAAAGAAGCAAGGAGGTCAGTGTGCTTCCCCTTGCTAACAGGAGGACACCTAGTTAGACAGATCAAGTAATCTGGTTATCCCAAGGTCAGTGCTGTCTCCTTGTCTACCAGCATCCGCATCTACCCACAACTCTAACATGGGCTGTCAGAGGCTGTCTTTAACAAATTGTTTCAATTTAACTCCTCATTTATACAAAGGACTTAATAGTAATTTCCTTATCTCCTTCATTAAGGATCTTTTTGGTACTGTCAATAACAAAACCAAGAAAGTCTGATTAACTTACTTAAACTCTTAATATTTATCTCTAGCTACTTTATCTTTTCAGTAAACACAAAGCTCAAAAGTTGGAGGCTGACTTTTCACACATACTGCTACAAGTTGAACTTTGATTTCAAGTACTAATGCCCTGGTTTTGCAAGTAAGAGAATGGCAGGAGATTAATGCCTTTCATGTAGAGTGAAGGGTACTCGCAGGATAGAACTGAAAAGAAGACAGATAAAAATACAGTTCCTAACTTTACAGGTAAATGGAAAAAAAATAATCCAAAAACCACAGCGAGGGATTAAAAAAACCAACAATTTATCAGTGTTAACTAACAATAGCCCTTACTCCAATTGTTTGTAGAGAATAATAAAGCATGACTTCATCTTAACGAAGTAACAATGTACTGATAATTTTCCAAATACATACTTTGTTCATCACCAAGAGTTAGACTGACAAAGAAAGAATCTATAACAAATCTGCAACTTCCCTTCAAAGATTACTGTTTCTTTAAATGCTTAAAATAAAAGGGATTACATTATACATGGGAAAAAATAACTGCAAAAGGCTTATATTTTATGATAATTTATCGTTATAGCAATTGCTTTATTTACCGTTTTGTTTTCTTGTAGTTTTCCAGCTGTAATGTCTGCATACATTTGTATCTTTCCAACTCACACTGTCCACATAGGTCCTCAAGGCACAATAGATGATTCTCCATTTCCTCAAAGTTTGCCTCTAGCTGGGCTGTAAGAAATATTTATATGAATATTAAATTGTATCAACAGATGGACAACTCACCTGAACAGAAACAGGAATTCATAAAGGAACATAATTAACATGGTAATAATTACATACATATATATAAATGGCTCAGAAAGATAAACAAATCTCAGTCCATACTGCATAGTAAAAGACTGACAGCAGAGCCATGTTAAGGGAGATCAATCTGAGATTCCCTTTGTAGTAAGATACTGAATCACTGTATTTGACCCAGCATCTTGGTTTCACAGCCTTGCAGTCTATACTTCAGGAAAAGAAGCATCCAGAACTCAATTCAATTTTGCTTCTTGGGCACACTGCTTTTTAGCCCACCCATCTGGTACCACTCTTGAGGAGTAAAGCTGTGCTGACCAAAGCCAGTACTAATCTTAAATTATTCAAAAGAAGCAAAAGTCAAGCATATTAGGAGAAATTTAACTTTTACATGACCCCATAATAATATAGACGAATACAGACTTTGAAAGTTTACTCTGAAGACAAACCCTTTACTCATACACAGATTTCTGGATTTAGTTATTTTATATACTTACGCAGTTAAAAACACGCAAAACCCCTTAATGTCCTCTTCAACTGTAATTGTTCAGCATCTCAATTTAAAAGAGATCATGCCTGTGAAAAGCCCTGAGAAATCTGATCTTATCTCATAGCTCACCCCGTTTTGAGTAGAAATTTGGAAAAAGAACTCCTGAGGTCCCTTCTGACCCGAATTATCCCACATGAATCTTGTATCAAAGGATCACTCTCCCTGCAGGTGATTAATGTTGAACTCCATGTCCCTCCTCAGGATCTCGAAGTGGAAAATCTATTTACCCAAACCCTAATCAGCTAGTCACTCTGGGAAGGAGCTGCCGGAGTACAGAACTATTATTCACCCTTTTGTCAGGACTTTTCCTATACCAGAAGGAAGATAAATTGCAGAGGGAAGGATAAATCATGTTTTTACAAACAAAATAGCAGCCAAAGAATAGAAAGGAGTTTGCAGCTCAGAAACAGATACACCAATCTGTTGTGGGTGTACTTGATTGCTGGTGCAAAGAACTACATAGATGATGGAATGAAATAGCAGAAAACCTAAAGTAACTCTGAGTTTTCTCAAATGGCTGCTTCATCTTCGCAATCTTCATAAAGCAAGACAGTAACTATTAAGTTCAAGGTGGAAAAAAGTTACAGTTAAGCTGTTTTGAACTGTCAAAATAAGGAAAAAGCAAGCTGAAGGCATCAGTCAAATCTTCAATTCTGGATTGGCCATTCGACTTGAAGCCTATCCTGGAGCATAAAAAAATTCCATTTTCTTAGCCATTACTCAATTAGAAATTGCTATCCCAGTGGTCCCCCTAGAAAAGCAAAAATTAACACCTCATGAAAAAATTTCCTAGCATACATATAAATATGTTCAGCTCCAACTACTTAGTAAGAGTTTTTTTTAATCCCTAACAAGTAAGGTAGTGCTTCACAGCAGCCAAAAAAAAAAGAAGTTGCAATTTATTGTGGAAACAAGTTTTGAGGAAAAAAAAAAGCTGCCTTCAGTTCTACAGATTGTGATGTGGAACATGAATTGTTTACCACATACTCAACTTTCACAAAATCCAGATGTATTCAAAGGGCAATATGACTACAGTTATGACTGGTGGTCTTTTTGCTTAGAAAAATTACTTTTCTGAGTGCATAAAAATCCAAATGTCTGTATTATGCTAACTTGCTTTTCAGAATGATTGCTCACTTATTAATTTGCAAAATTCACAAACACAGCAGGGCTCAAGATAATATACTAAGGTACCTATCAATCACTGATTTTTCCACTTAAAAACCCCACCACCTGCTTTGCTGTACTTGCTATTGAAATAATATTCAAAGACAACAATAAAGAACATGAAAATAAAGAGGATGAAGAAAAGTGAATTCTAGAGGGCAACTCGTTCCTAGCACCAGCATTTGAGCAGCCTCTAGTGGGAACTGAGGAAAACACTGAGTTCCTGAAGAATAGGAATGAGCACTGCAGATCACTCCAGAAGACAACAGTCCTGCTTTACTGCAACACAGGTTTCAGAACCTTTTTCTCTCTGAAGTGAAAGAAGACTTAGTTGCTTTCGACAAAAAAAAGTTGAAATTAGCTCCACAGTACTTGCACCAGCTACAGTTGTATCTCTCCTACCCAAATGAGAAGGTATTCACTGAAAGTTGCAAACAAAGCTACACATATAATTAGTTTGAAACCTGAGCCGTAGTTCCTTCATCAACTCTTATCTATATTCACAGATAAATAAGCTTATACTTTTTAAAAGGTATTTAGCAAAAATAAGAAATCTAGAAATTAATTTCCAGTTAACAGCTCACAGTGGCACCTACAATCAATTTGCCCCAGAAATGTTCTAAAGCATATCTGCAAAAGTACTCCTTGTTTTCCAGATCATCAAGAAATCCCACAACCAAGTGGTCAGGCAACAATCATCATCTCATCCTGAAACAGCATTGCTATGAAAGAGAAAAACATCTCCACTTTTTAACTGTTTAAAAAGGCTAGGAAAAAAAACAAACCCAAACCAACATATATTTATGCTAAGAATTTTCATAGCAGTAATATGCCACACTCGAAAAAAATATTTTTTATTACATAGCTGAAAAAGAAAACCCTTGTTCTTTAGGTCACATATTTTGAATAATACTAGTTTGCCCTGTATTTCTTACACTATCACAGATATGACAACAATATTACAAGGTTTATGTTTAAGTACATTATTTGATCAGATTGACATTAGACAAAATTATCTTCTATCACTGTACGCTGTTTTTCTTGGTTTACAAACTACTCAGGTATTATTTATCTAGAACTCAACAACTACAAAAACAAATTTTGTACCTGAAAACACTTTCTAAAATTTAGCTAATTTAAATTTACAACATTCTTAACTGAAACTAATGTTACATGTAGTTCTGCAGTAGTACAAAAATTGCTAGAAAAGCTACATCAGCACTGTATATCAGAAAATAACAGTGTTTTCAATTTTTCCTACAATAACTTTAAATGTAGCTTTCCTACATTAGACAACCACTAAAACAACAGAAACCTCCAGAAATACTAAACACATTTTTTCCAAAGTTCATTCATTTTCTGACTAAAAGGCAAAAAGGCAGAAAACAAATGATGGAAACAATAACATCAAAAAATTCTCTTTAAGTCAGACAGAGCTTGCTAAAAGCTTAAAATGAGCAGTGAAAGACATACATATATACACACACATACAGGAAGAGAGCAATTCAGTTGTAACACTTGAAAAAATCTTTATGTAATTACAGTCCTATTAGTGCCCAATTTTGCATTGAAGATACAGATATTTCCAAGTTTACAACACCAAACTAAATGCCTTTTATACATAAATATATGTCTACCTCACAGAACAACCCTCTCCATTGAAGCATTCTGCTCTGGAGCCTATTAAAAGCTCCTGTTGAGCACAGGTATCTACACTATATTATTCAAATTCCATGGGTTTACATACATCTCCTCAATATTTTTCCTGATTTTCTCAGTTAAAGATAAATCCCATCTCATCTCACACAATGAAATTCATGAAAACAAGAGAAGTAACAGAATTTTTTAAACAACTGATCAACCAGTTAGAAAAATTGTTTTAATTAGTAATAGAATAAGATTTTCTTTAAACATTTTCCCAATCACAAATCATTAGTCACAACAAAGTTTTTACAGCTCTCCTAACTTTAAAAATAAGTTTAAAATAAAAACCACTACAATTAGAGGCTTCTAATGGAATGTTGTGTTCTAGAGCTCTGCATCACAAAACATTTCTTCAGCTCTTGATTTCAAGATCTATCAACTGCTAGACACTAGCAAAACAGAAAACTGTTATTTAAGTAACAAAACACAATTCAGAAGTCCAGGCTCAAATGCCAGCTCTGTGAAAAATCTTGATTAATATATTGCCTGGTCTTAAATTCATTTTTACTCGACCAGTATCTGCTAGTATCTAAATCCTGATGTAAGCCAGAATTAAATAAATAGTAAACTAATGACTTCTCTTCCCAAAGACACTCATGTCTTCCCCAAAGAGACAAGTCCAAGGGCTATTACTCATTGCAGTTTTTCCTCCTAAAATTACCGCTTTAGAGATTATCTACAAACAGATGAACAAAAATTAAATTTTATAACCTATAGAATATGTCCCTGGAAATACACTGCATTATTCAAACTGGAAAAATCTTCAGTATTTATAATAAATTACAAATAAGCATATTTCATTAAAACACAAGTTCTTGTTGCAAAAAAAGAACCCAAAATATGGGTATTAAGTTCTTAAAAGTAGTTCATATGTTACAAAAATCAAAATCTTGTTTTTTGAAAAAGATACTGTGACCTTATATTTCAGAAGGTTTAGTACATTTTCCTTAATGTCTGAAAAAGCCACTAAGAAGTCTTAATCCCGCTTCTTAAATAAAAGGAACATGGCCATATGTTTTTCAATGCAAATTCTGAACAAATTGGATTGAATTTTGCAAAGCTAGAAAATGGCAACTTTCAGCCTCGATACACAATCTGAAAACTAAGCATGATCTTCTGCTCGAGATCTAACAAACTAGGATACCTCCCCTAAGCAGAGTGAAAAGTTTGTTTTCCCAATGGATTTTCACACCAATCTAACCCATACTTTCGAAAAAAAAAATATTTATTAAGGACTAGGAGCCAATAGTTTTTATCTCTGTGAATATATATGCAGCCTCATTTTCTTCCTAGTCACACCAGTTCAAATATTTTTGAATACCCTACAGATAAAAACTGGCTTAACTGACTATTCAATGTCTGGACTTTGAAAGGACAGTAACTATTCTTTTCACTTTTATATGACTTTTTCTTCAAAGTTTTCCACAGCAGCTATAATACGCTGCATAATACAACGAATTTTTCAAATCAAGACACAGACTTTTCACTTGAAGTGAGGAATGACTGATAATCTGAGCACCTAGGACTTTATAAAAGTGCTTATAATAATGTGTGTTGAAATACACAGCAAAAGCTGAAGAATCTATACATGACTCATACCAAATTTAAGCAGGTCATTAGAAAGGCTCATTTTCATCATCTGAGATTTCTTTAATCAAAACCAGCCAGGGTTCCCATATCTACTTTAAAACAAAAGCATAAGTAGATTTAATAGAAGCATATCATAGAATAGTTAAGGTTGGAAAGGACCTTAAGATCATCTAGTTCCAGCACCCCTACCATGGGCAGGGACACCTCTCATTAAACCATGTTGCCCAAGGCTCTGTCCACCTGGACTTGAACATCACCAGGGATGGAACATTCAGAACTTCCCTGGGCAACCCAGTCCAGTGCCTCACCACCCTTACAGGAAAGGATTTCTTCCTTATATCCAATCAAAACTTCCCCTGTTTAAGTTTGAACCTATTAGCCCTTGTCCTCTCACTATAGTCCCTAATGAAGAGTCCCTCCCCAGCATCCCTATAGCCCCCCTTCAGATACTGGAAGGCTGCTATGTGGTCTCCACGCAGCCTTTTCTTCTCCAGGATGAACAGCCCCAACTTTCTCAGCCTATATCATGTCATAACACAGACCTATTACTTTTCTGAAATGATGAAAACTAGTCAAATGACATCTTAGATACACA
>JARCZZ010040370.1:0-17269 GCA_030323915.1 Brotogeris chrysoptera
GTCCCTGCCCATGGCAGGGGGGTTGGAACTAGATGATCTTAAGGTCCTTTCCAACCCTAACTATTCTATGATTCTATAACTGTTTTGCCAAGTTCTTCCTTTGTAGTTAGTTACTCCCCTTATCTGACTCACTCCTCTAGATGCCTTCTACTTGCCCACTCGGATGCCTCTAGTGCCTCATTTCTCATGGGTACACTTCAACACCTTTGAGACTGTGTTCTAATTTCATGTCTTCAGTCAGGGAATCCACAGGCCTGCCATAGCCCTCCACCACATATAGTCACAATGTCATTAATGCAACTTTCCATATAATTAAAGCCAATATAAGAATTCTTCTTTCTTTTGTCAGGTTCTTAAGTTGTGGAGTCACTGTCAGATTTATTTTTATGGCTAACTGCCGCCGACTCAGTCAGGAATCGATATGATTAGACTAAAGCTCATTTATTGATGGCACAGTTACAGTTTATATACTTCAGGCTTACAGCTCTAACATTACATGTCTTTCTATGATTGGTTACATAAACTTAGCAACAGGCATACTATTGGTTAACATGTTTCATGAGACCCTAAAGTGTGTTTTTTATAAGCAAGCAAGATTTACAGCCCAATTTAGCAACCTCCTTATCTTAGCTCCTTCTTATCTCCCAGGCCTACATTCTTGTTTCATTAACTATCCGGGAGTTACTTCTTTTCCACGGTCGGCTGCACAGAGGTAACCAGGAGTTACCCCTGCTACATGGCCAGTTGCACATACTTGCTTTCATTCAGAGCAGGCCTATGTCCATTCTCTAACAAGAAATCATCCACAGCTAACGAATAGCTGATCGACATAGAATCTAGATTTACACAGGAAAAGAGGTACTGTCCTCAAATAGCAGTAAACACTGCCACTTGATAGCCTTTTTAGGAGCATGGAAAAGTGCTGAGGATCTTAAAATGTAAGGAGCTTTGGTAAGAAACAAACAAAATTATCAGAATTTCTGTTATCATAACACAAAAAGCATACATTAGATAAAAGGCAACATCTCCAGATTGCATTTTTTTTTCTAGTATGTTTCTTCATTGAATTTCAGCTATTTTATGTCTACACATAAATATTTTCAGTGAAATGTATATAATATTTTCAAAAGTGTTGGTTATGTGATTATTTTTGCTTTATAAATTCATCATAGTAATTCCTTTGTAATGTAGCTCCAAGTGCAGGTTGGCAAAAGAGTGAAAACTACATCCAGTTAATATATGACCAGAATAGAGACTCTTCACTAAGTAACCTTGTTGGTTTTGGCATAATGAAATTATAACAGTAAATGTAATGTTAATTTAAAATTTATAAATTTATCATTATTTAATGCTCTGTGTGTACTAAAAATATACTTACCTTGTTTAAGTCTAACTAGCAGTATCTTCCCTTTAATTATGAACCTATTAGAAATGCTATGCAAGTAAAATTTTATTTAAAATCTTGGTAAATACATACAACATCAAGATATACTTTCAGTTATTTTAACAATGTTGTTATAAATGCAGAAATGTGATCACAGAATTTTTATCATTTCTCCTCCACGCCAGGCTTGAATTATCTATCCTGTCTATTCAGTTTTTCAAGGCCAAAATGTTTACTACAGCACTGAATATTCTTATCTATGTCCCTTTTCCCCTGTCCATTCCCACCTCACCTCCCTCCCCCACTTTAAGGAAGACAGGCTAATTTAGTTTAAAATGTTTTCTGAATAAAAATTTGACCCATTTGAAACATTCCACATTGGAGAAGAGAGAGCTAGAAAGCCTGGGAGGTTTGAATTTTCTGTGGTTTATGCCTCCATAAACATAAGAGCAACTTCATAAAAATCACTCAAGTGTTTAATTTGAAAAAGCCTTTAAACAAATAGAAGTAGTTATACTGACATGAGATATTCAATGTTTGCAAAGGCTCTCTCCGTGTATAGTGCACAGGCATGTATTGTCACACTGTGATGTACCAGACATTATTTCAACTGTCTTTGACTACAAGATTTAATATAGAGGGCAATCATGTGCACACAAATTCAGCAAACGAGAATGAAAGAGAATGACTCAATTTCATACATGTATGATGCTATTCTGAAGAAGATAAGTAAAGCAACTGAGGCAGCAATTTAATCAGGACTATGCATCAGGCATTCCTCCTCAGGATTTCCCTTCTTGGGCCTCCTATTGATCTTTTCATAGTTAACTAATTAGTTTAGAAACATTTTATTTTAAGTTTGTTATCCTAGGAAAGCCTACACCATCATCCAATCTAGAAGGCCAGAACTTCATTAAATGTGAAATTAGATACTCAGTTAATGAAGCTTTATCTCGTATTTGATGAGTGACAATAAATCTGTTCTCTGTCTGAATCCCTTATGAAGCTTAGAGTTAACTGTGACTTTAGTCTTCCATTAACAGCAAGAATTCACTGGTTGGAATGTTCTGCTTGTTTAATTATTTAGTGGCTCAGTAGCAGAGACAGCTTCTACAGAAGCCAGATGATCATACACAGCAACAAATGAACACCATAATCTTAACAAGATTATCATAATAAAGAGCCATTAGAGAAATTAAAATTATCTGCTTTAATTATGAAATTATAACCCCATTAACTCATCTGCATGAAAAACAGGAATTGGGGAATAGCAGAGAACCCAGGGATGGCTATTATAAACTCGACAGCAAATTATAGAGGGGGTGAAAGAAATTTGCTGTCTGGGTTCAGAAATTTCAGGTAATTTATTTTGCAGTATATGTTTTCTATAGATTAGGCTTTCCAAAATAAGACAACAAGAACTGTGTTTCTTTTTCCTTGTCTTGTTTTTTTTTGTCTTTTTCCCCAGATTGTGTTTGCCAGCCTAAGACAAGCTCAGTTGAAAGCTACAAACTTAAAAACAGACCCTTATTTAAATATGCCTAAAGCTGTGAATTAATTATGTCCTAAATAAGTTATTAGAACAATATTGCCACTAATGCATTATTTAGGACTACTTGATGAAAAGTTTGTAACAGTAAAAGTACTGAACTGATATTTCTAAAGACGTTAACATGAAAACAAGGTGAATTTGAAGAGAAAAAAAATATTCAATGAGCAACCTTTTACCAAAGTAGCCTTCAATGATGCAAATACTAACCGCATTTTTCTCATTTCTACTGCAAACATGTAATATTCATAGGACTACTTTTTATTTCTTTATGCTAGTTTGCATGATAAATAAAACCCAACAACAGGTCTCCTCAAAGTACATTTATACTGTAGGAAAACTATTTAGTACCATTGTTCTCTCATATTGTAAAACATGTATTTATGAGAATTTATTTTATAAACCATTTAGGTAATACTGCCCAGGATACAGTTGGACTTGTTTGCTGCAAAGACACACTGCTGTCTTAAGCCCAACTTGTTGTCCATTAAGATATGAAACACATTTCTAAAAAGTTGCTTTCTTGATAGTTGTCCTCCTGCCTGTACTGGTACACGGGATTATTCTTCCCAAAGTGAAAAACTTTACATTTTTCCTTTGCTGAATTGTGTAACATTCCTGTCAGCTCATTTATACATTTTCCCGAGGTCTCTCTGAACAGCAGTCTGACTTTCCAGTCAATCAACCACTTTCCCTATTTAATATCATCAGATAATTTTCTGTGTCTAATAATTAATCTAAGCCATTCTATCCTAGCAAAATTCAAGATTTTGCTAATCAAAAGCCACAGACATGATCTAGTCCAGGAAAAATTTACACTTGGTGTGATGGGAGGAGGTGACCTTCAGATATCTGTTCAAACCTTTCTGGCTTTTTGTTAGTTTTCGTTGCTAATCCTTTTTGTTATTGCTCCAGGATTGCTTTTACTTATTCTTTTTGGTCCATTTATGCTAAACAAAAAATATGTTTGTCTTATACGTATTTGCATGCACTTAGATTGTGTAACATGTTTTCAAGAGATTGGAGGGAAAGCTGCTGGCACCATGATTAGGGTGTATCCGTAGGAAATAAGTTCAGTCTTCTTCTGAGCCATAAGTTTATTCATTTCCTTTTCACAAGAATTTATCCTTGGGTTACAAAATGTGGAGCTGAAATAAGTGATTTTTTTTTTTTTTTTAAGGATCTCAGGTAAAGAATCTGACTCTTAGGTAGAGCAGTCTTGTAGTGTCACCCTTTATAATTCTTATTATAGTCCACAGAGAGAGATAGAGAGATCCAGCTATACAGACTTGATTATCCTTTTCATGTTTGGAAGGGTGTCATATATCCATTCCCTGTAAAGGTTTGCAAAATTCCAATTACATGTAATTTTTTTTTTCCCCAATCTTTTCTATCAGTGATTTTTACTCCCCATTTTTTTTTATCTCTGTATATTCCTTTCGTTTTTGCCTCCTTCAGCAGCATCTAACAATCCTTGATAAATAGTATTTTAACCTCTGAATTAATTTTCCTGTACTACTGGGCAAATACTATATAGTTTAGGAATTCTGTTTAAAGTTTTTTTCAGTATTACTTTTACTACCTTTTTTTATATCTGGAGAGGCCTTCAAGCCCACCAAACAGAAAAAGCTTTTACAATTATAAACAAAAAAAGGTTACTGGGCAGGGCAAGAATGGGAAGAGAAAGTGTGTGGATCTGAGATATAGCCAGAAATATCTTCTTTCTCTCCTCTCCTTTCCCTTTCTATTCTTCCCTTCCCCTCCCTTTCTTCCCCTGTCCTGTCCTCTCTTCTTCTTTCCCTCTCCTCTCCTCTTCCTTGTCAAACTCTCTCTAAAATTACTATACTCTGTAGATGCTACATAAATTCTATAAATAAAATAAATACCAGAAAGTTGATAAACAGCAAGCCTGAGAGACGTTGACAACTGTAACCATAAGAAGTAAATGCAAGTACTGTGAAAAACAAATAAGGATGGCATGACAGAAACAAAATAGGGAAGTAAAGTGACATCTACTGAACTGCCACAAATAGTGATTATATCGTAATGATCAAAAGACAAGCTGGCAAACATAAGAAACAATGCAGTACTGATGGAAACAAAGTAAATGATCTTGATGCAAACTCAAAACCAGACTTTGGATTTAGAGCAAATAGTAGCTATTGCAGCAGCTCTATTACATAGAAGTGTTCTTGCCTGTAGCAAGGATAGGGGTTTGCATAGCACACAAGTTGGAGATTAAAAGAAAATGGAATAGAAAATACTTCAAAAAGTATGCTATAGAAGTGTAAAGGAATAATAAGGTAAAGAAATGTATGAATCATAGCAGCAAAATACATACAAGAGGTCATGATTGTTTTCTTACAATATTGCTTTGCCAGTGAGGAAGTTTTTAGTCTACAGCAATTAGATACAACTTATTAATTTTGTTATAGTGAAGCATGGAATCAGACTCTACAACTCAAGGAGAATTATAAAGCAGGTATGTTTATTATGGCACTGGGTGCAAGGGGGTTCATTCCTCCTAACTTGCACCCCGAGGGGTTAAGCAAGAAGATATTTATTACACACAAACATGCATATTCATTAGGTTCCAGAGACAGCGGCGGGGATATTACAATTAGTTTAAGTACTCATTATCATAAGTCTCCTCCCTTTTGGCACTTGCGCGCTGCCCTCCAATGATTGTGGGCAGGGGTCTTCAAGATGAAGCAAGTAGTCTTCCTCATGTGAGCAGGGGTCTTCAAGATGAAGTAGGCAGTCTTCCTCAGGGTGTACTTTTCACCTTTGGCACAGTTGGATGCCCCAGTAATCACAATTAGCTGAAACCAGCCATATCGGCAAGTTTCTGATAGCTGGCAAAGATTTAGAGCAGTGTGACCTTCGTACAAAATTTATTGCAATCAGGACAGAATGGGGAGACAAGGAGTATCCCAAGCTAGCAGATGTTCGCGAGTCACTGTCTCCAAACTAACTGATAAATTAGAAGGATACTAAGAAAGAATTCACTCATTAGAAGGATGAAAATTCACTTCTGTTAGTAAGACTACTAAATTCTGTTATCACACCACAGACTTACAACACAAACCTTATTCTCTATCTCAGACCTAAGTTAAAAGCATTTTAATTCTATGTTTTCCAGGAACTTGCTTTCCTTATATCTATAGTAGTGGAATGTTATCTGAGCTTTCGAATTATTTATCATTATTCATTTAAAAAAAAATTATGAAACAGGATTTCAAAAAAGAAATTATTATAGTTTTCAGTAAACTTTATAGCAGCCCACACAATTTATAACATCTGAAAAATAGGAAAATCCAGACTGCTTAGTTCAGGTTTCCAACTAAAAGCCTGAGCACAAGTAGAATGATCCAAGCAGACTATACAAAGTGTTTACACTCCTCATTGTCCAGGCCCTGAGGATACTCACAGGCTTCGAGGTCCTGGCCCAAGCTCCCTGAGGGCCTGCCTGTGCCATGCCCGTAGTCCAGGGCCCCATTTCAGCCCATACCAGGGCCATCAGCCCCTGTCTCAGAGACACTGTGTGAGTGCCAGTCTTCAACCCCATCTCTGGGTGGACCTTAGGTCTACATTATAGATTTGTCTCTGGCCCTGACTTCTTTTTGTTTCTGACTGGGTGCCCAGCATGGAATCTGGCCTTGGTGCCCCACTTGCTGTGTCATGGTTGTTAATGGACCCTGTTACCAGCCGTTGGCTCTGCCAGCTGTGCTCAGGTCCTGTGGGCAGTCATTGGAGGCACTCCTTGCACTGACATCACTCTTGGCTCACTCTGTTCCTGGATCAACCTCTTTCCTGCCCCTCCTGACAACTAGTCATTACACTGTAGATGCATCTGAAAAGTGGATCTGCCTTTCTGTGTGGAAGTTGATGTGTATGACTTTCTATCAAATTGTCACATGCTTTCACAGCAGGATCCTGGACTCACCACTGTCTGCATTAAGCACAAACTACTTTTTTCCCTGGCTTCATTCTGAGGACAACCATCTAGTTTTCTTCAACAGAAACAACACAATATGCACCAGCATCTATTTAAGAGGGATAACCTTACCTGTATGCTATATGGCATATATCAACATAGCTCTAAGGTGGACAAGAGTCTGAATAATAAAATATGCTATGTGTTCATTTTGCCCCAGGCTTGTCTTGAGCAAAAAGGATGAACCATGCCTTTTGAGTGTAGATTTCCTTTGACCCAATATAGTGGATTTATAGCCCAGAGACATAATTATTACTTTTAATGTTTTTGTTTGTTTGATTGCTTATTTACTCTTCATTGTGTCTGCAATGTTGTGATCACTCTGATGCAACCCTGAAGGGTTGCAAGCAGCTTTTACAGCACACAAAAAAAAATAAAAAAAAAAATATAAAGATGTGCTATGTGCCCTGGGATCTGGTGCTAGGGTTTGTGGAGGTACTAGAAAGTACAATGCTAGATGAGGTAGATCTGACAACTGTAAAGGACTAAGGAAATAATTTGCTTTAGTGTCATTCATGCCAATATTTTAAAGTAACCTCTGGAGTTAGCTACCTCTATATCCATACCAGTTACAATTCTTACAGAAACATTAGCATACTGGAAAAAAAAACCCAACAAACCAGCCAAACAAGCAAAAAAACCCAAACAAATCAGTCTTATAGAAAATTGACATTCATGCAGATTGCCATAAGAATATATGCATTTATAAGATTGACAAATACAAGACCAGTACCCAGGTAACTGGATACTTTCACAGTCTGGAGGTATTCTTTACAGTGTACATCAGAGATGGTTTGGAGATGCAGGGACATGACACAGTTCAGAGGAGTGATGTGCAGGGTGGTTGTAGTTACTCTGCCTCAGTGGTTGGTTCGCTGACTGGAATTCTGTGATTGTTGGCAAAATGAATGGTAACTATTTACTTGAGATTAAGGAGATGCAATAAAGTAACAAACAGGTCCCAGACAAGTCATACATGGAAAAATTCACCTCTCCAAACTTTATGTGTATGGTTTAACCACCCTTTCTTTAAGGTAGACACCTCCATAGCCTGCCTTTTATAGTCATGGAAGGCAAGTAGGTATTTTTAGATACCTGGTCTCATCCCTACTTTTGGACAATATAAATCCTGTCTTAAACACATTATCAAATTCTACAAAGAAGCCTAAAGTGATTACATGAGCTGCAGATACTGATATTTATATTATGGATTCTAAAAAGTATACAAATTTCAATTTATTTTTCAAGTGTAGTAAGACCTTGAACTTAATGACTAATAGTCTTAATAAACGCAACATGTGTATTAGTAATGACCCAATCTCAGAAATAAGACTCTGGAATTTTCATGGTGCGTAGAATTAGTAAATTCCTCTCTCCAGCTGCAGGTTTAACTAAGAAAGAAAATTCTCAACAAATTTTCCAAACACCTATGGAAAATCACATAACCTTGTTTTTCTGGGAAAATCTTTTGTCTCTAAGCTTTCTTCTCAGATTTCATATGTAATCGAAACCAAGTAAATCCACAGTGTGTATGTCTTTGATATCTGCATTTCTACTGTTCTAAGTATTAATACCTGTTTTATACCTTGAATTGAGCTAATCTGTTCACATTATTCAGGAAGTATGAATTACTTAGACATTAGATTCAAAGTGTAATTTACTATTTCAGTTTCTTAAACACTGTCACTTTCTGGTGAACATGGCAAGCTATTTAGTTAGGAAAAAAAAATAAATCTAGAATTTGCTCCAGGTAGAAATTTTCATTGTGTGTGTAGACCACTAGAAGAATGTTCTTGGTTCAGCTGTAACATTTATTTTTCTCCTTCTTAGTAGCTGATGCAGTGCTGTGGTTTTGGCTTTAGTCTGTGAACAGTGCTGACAACACACCTATGTTTTAGTGGTTGCTAAGTAATGCATACCCCAATCAAGGACTTCTCAGTCTTTCATGCTGTGTCAGTGAGGAGGGGCACAAGAAGCCAGGAGGAAGCAGAGACAGGACACCTGACACAAACTAGCTGAAAGGGTATTCCATAGCACAGCATGTCATGCCCAAATGGGAGGAGTTACCCCGAAGGCCTAGACTGCTCTTTGGGTCGGGCTGGGTATTGGTTGGTGGGTGCTGAGAAAGTGTATTGTGCATCACCTGTGTTTATTGTTGTGTTTTTTTTCCCTTTCCCCTTTCAGGTTTTATATTCTCTCCCCTTGTTATTTTCCTTATTATTATTAGTGGTAGCAGTAGTAGTAGTTTTGTGTTACACTTTAGTTACTCAACCATTCTTATCTAAGCCTGTGGGCTTCATATTCTTTTGATTCTCCTCCCCAGCCCTCCAAGAGGTGGGGGGAAGAAAGGAGGAGTGAGCGAGTGGCCTGTGTGATTTTAAATTAATGTCTGGGCTTAAACCACGGCAATAAATTGCACTTCCTGAGTCCTTTAAGAGTTTTAACCATGCTAAATTATCAGAAAAACTTTCAAGTTTTCTAATAAGTAGTAAATATTTATTCTTTTCTTTCTTCCCTTGCACAGATAATGAAACATACTGTAGTCACTTTTGGATTAAAATGACTGTTACTTCCAATGAGAGTAGAACTGCTACAGAGTTTATTAGACACTGCAATTTTCAGCTTCTTAATACCTTTTAATTTCAAGACTCATCCTGCTTACTGATTGAAAAAGTAGACATTAAAAAAATTGATTTTCATTTATACAAGAGGCTTATGTAAAGGAAACTAGCTTCTTAAGTCCCCATGTAGATTTTTATAAATTTTTTTGTTGAACTTTTGCTTCCATTGTCATTTATATTTACCGTCACATTCATTTTGAATATACATTTAGCACATTTTTTATCAATCTTTGTTCTGTCATTAATTAACAAAATTAGTATATAATTAGAAAGTCCAAAGAAATACTGGGATACTGCGAACACTTTAAAAAAAACATCTTTGAAACTGACTTTTGCCTGTGGCTTTTAAGTAAACACATTGATCATTAATACTTTGTAATGTCTCATTTGACAAAAGAATTCTTTTTAACATAACTAATGATTCCAACAGAAAAATGCCGGTCAATATTTAAGAGATACACCCCACCCAAAAAAAAAAAAAAAAAAATTAAAATTTGGAGAGCATCCTCATCTTCTAGTAAGATAAATAGTATCATAATTATCTTCAGTTTTTGTATGGAAACATAATCTTTCCATCCTTCTGGGTACAAAACTGTGGTTCTTACCGCTTAACATTTCAATAAAATATTCTTTAGTGATATATATTAAGTGAGAAACAAAGTAAAGGTGGGTAAACAGATGTTGTCAACTGAAATTCCCTATTCTGTATTTAGTATCTTCAAAAGGATAAAAATATTAGTAACAGCTATGCAGTTATGCAGAATAGTAATAAAAAAATGACATATTGTAAACAAACTTTTTTTTTTTTTTTTTTGAGCTGGAAAAGGGTGATATTTCAGGATCTATAAACAACTTTTTTACTGGTTTTATTTCTAACATTCTGAGAAGTTATGATATATTATCCACTTGTGCAAACTAAGAAACAGATAGCTATAATCCTATTATAAATAGATTTAAGTCAGACGTGCATAACTTTTTTCCCCAGCCCTAACTTCTGTGCATAGAAGAGAACAAAAAAGGTCAATTGTACAGGGATGGAAACTTCCAATATAATTAAAGAATAATGGGGAAATGGCAGCACAAATGTAGACCACAGTGGAACACATGACAGTGCACCTTTGAAACATGATTATGTACTCATAAAGAGCATAGTATAATATCTGCCTCATCTGTATGCTTGTTTCCTTCTTATAAACCCAAGGGCATCCTCCAGTGTGAAAAGATGAGCCTGATCTTTACTCTGATTGGAAATCAACCATCATACATGGGAACTTAGAAACTTTTCTAAATTTCCTAATTTTGAAATTCTTCTTAGATTCTTTCTTGAACTTCTCCCTTGCAAGGACATTCCAGGTTGTCTGAGTTGAATTTTTCACTCAAAACATTAACTTGAAAATGAAGTTAAGCCACCTCCAGGAAAGCAGGGTTACATCAAGGATAGTGGTTACTTGGGAAGACAAATACTGTAACTCTGAGAGTGCCTCTGTTTGTCCTTCTTCCTCCCCCGGCCTTTATTGTTGAGTATGACACCGTATGGTATGGGATATCTCTTTGGTCAGTTGGGATCACCTGTCCCATCTGTGTCCCCTCCCAGCCTCTTGCCCACCCTCAGCCTACTTCCTGGAGGGGTGGTGTGAGAAGCCGAAAAGGACCTGACTGTGTGAGCACTGCTCAGCAGTAACTAAAATATCCTTGTGTTGCCAATACTGCTTTTCTTCCAAATCCAGAACATAGCCCTATGCAAGTTAGTAGGAAGAAAATTAAGTCTATCCTAGTTGAAGCCACTACAAACTCCTATAGAGTTGGTGGCACCTGAAGAATAGCTGCTTCAGTGCTGTATGAGCCACAGGTCAAGCTGCAGGCCTTCAACAAGTTGCAAAGGGAAGAATTTCAGATAGATTTCTTCAGTGCCATATATTTAAGCATATAAGAAGGAGAAGCGCCACCTTTATAGCATTTCCAAAAAATATCTGTCTCACATGACTATCAAGTATGTAACGAAAAAGGGGATTTTATATGATAGTCTGCAATTCAGCACAGTAGAGCTGCTTGTTTGGATAGGTGAGCTGCCACTTTAAAAAACAACTGTTGTTTCTCATACATATCAAAATGAAAAATAATGCATAAATCCTCCTCTTCTACCTCTACATCTAATAGATGTGAATCAAATGGAATGGTCATTGCCCTAAGAAACTGGTCTTTTCTCTACTCACAGTGAAAAAGCCCCCAAACAAATAAAAAGTATAATTTCTGTTTCCACATGCTTCCATGAAGATTAAGTAAAAGACAGAAGGATGGTCCTCTTCCTCCTTCTGAACCCCAGGAACAAATTTCTTTACTTCTTGCAGTTTTTACTTGTTGCCAAGATGCAAAGCAATGAACATAAAATAAACATAATAAGGCAATAGATGGTAAGAACAGGAGAAATTTACCCCCCCCAAAAAAAAAAAAACAAAAAAAAATTCCAGAGAATGTATTATTAAGTAAAGAACCAGAAAACAGAGATAAGAGTTTAAGCATCCTTTAAAAAATATATGGTAGAGACACAAATGGTCTTAAGATATCCATGCTGCAACATTAACTCCACTCTATGCTCCTACAACCCAATGAGGAACTGAAAAGATGAAATTCATCCTTCTGTAATAAACATTTTGTTATATTTCAGATTAACTAACAAGTACATTTCCTTGCCATTTCTGAATCTCACATCAACATAAATCAGGGGGAAACACTACATCATTGCAATTCTCTGTCAGAGTTTTTAGGTATTTTATATGCTGTGTGAAGTTTCTTAGTGAGTTGGAATGTTAGAATAAATCTTGATGGACAGGGTTCAGTGGTTACAAAGCAGGTGAGGTAGCCACAGGTGCATGGTAAAATGTAATGTCACATTGTTCAGCAGTTTAACACATGGGTAGTTTCACACCATATGTAGTACAAATGCAGCAACATACAAACCACCAGCTTGAGCCAGCCTAGCCATTAGTGAAATCTTCCTACATGAATACAAATCACTAAACTTAGTTAATATAGAGGAATATTTAAATGAATCTAAACAAAACTCTCTATATAGAAAACAGTGAGAAGAGAGAGAAAGGCCACAGATTTACTTAATAAATATACACCTACATGTTCAGGAAAACATTCATCCTGTCTCTAATGAATATAGATATACTTTTGTATGAATGAAATCATAAATATCTACATTATTCTTGTAACTATAAAATAAATAACATCGCTATCAATTTTTACCTCTGAGGTCTGTTCAGCTGAAATACCACTGCTAACACCATTGGAGCATCTTCCTTTGAATAGGATCAATTAAAGATTTATATATGGCTTAACTAATAATATCTTCATCTTTCTGTAAGCATCATCTTGTAATCATATCAAACTCACATTTCGTCTCACTCTAAGCTTATAAGCATAGTGGTGTATATCATAGATAGCCTTTTGAAGGCATTCAGAATTTGCAAAACTTGTTCAAACAGATAGCCTGTAATTAATTAAAAATGATAACATTTTAGTTCAAAGATTGCTGTGTGATAAAATGGAGGCAATATATCTTCGGGCTCACAATTGCTGATTTTATTTCTTTCTTGAACTAGCCTCATGTGCAGCCTACACTTCATTTCTAGAATAACAGTATGCTTTTAGAATATTTTTTTATTTATTTACTATAATTTTCTTAGCAGTTTCTGGCAATGAAAGATATTTATGAAGAAAAAGAAGATACAACCCCATAACCATCAAACTTATTAAGATAATACTGAAATTGAAGAAGTGACCAGTGTTTCCTGTTAAAAACAGGAGATAAGTAAATCATCTAATGTTATGTTGAGGTGAAACTATTGTGTTATTGATGATCTCTGTGAAATAAACCCCAGACTTATGAATGAAACTACATAATAATTAAGATTATTTTCTGAAAAGAGTAGCAATTGTGAAGCTATATTTACTATATAAATATTTATTAGTTTTATAAGCATGCCATCTTATAGTAGCAAAATAAACATGACACTAAATATACCTTTCCTTGTATCATCTTGACACTGATTATATAGTTTGCAAAACCAAAATGCATACAAGTAAAGGTCATCTTTAAACAATATTGTTATATAAGAGAATAAAGATAATTGATACTGATTCATAATGGAGGAACAACTGCTTCAGAGTGTTAGTGTTGGAAAATTACAGGACAGTTATTCTAACCTAATTATTATAAGGTGCTGTGAGGACAGAAATTATTAATTTTATAACAACTTAAGTGTTGCTAGAAATTTCTAAAAACAAGCCTATGTAACCGTGTATTTTCTTTTTTCCTGAAAATGGCAGTGTTGTGGTTTAAGCCGCAAATCATGCAGTTTGCTCACTCACTCCCCTCTCTCCCCCCCACTCCGAGGGGGGGGAAGAATGGGGAGAAGAATCGAAAGAATGTGACTCCCATGGGTTGAGATAAGAACAGTCCAGTAACAGAGGCACAACGCAAATCACCACTGCCACCACCATCAATAACAATGACCAGGGAAATACAAGGGAAGAGGATACAACTGCTCACCACCCAATGACTGAGTCATGAACTGAAATCTTCTGGGTTCCTGCCCCCAGTTTTTCCATCCTGGGCATGACATGCTATGGTATAGAGTACCTCTTCGGTCAGTTTGGGTCAGGTGTCCTGTTTCTGCTTCCTCCTGGCTTCCCCTTCTCCCTGGCAGAGCATGAGACTCAAAAAGTCCTCAGTCAAACCAAATATTCTAAGCCATAACTATAAACATCAGTATTATCAGTGCTGTTCCCAGGCTGAAAGTCGAAAACACAGCCCTGCACCAGCTACTAAGAAAGAGAAAAATGACTGCTACTGCTGAACCCATGACAGGCAGACTTGCTAAAAAGGCAACATTTTCAATATAGCATATACTTTTAGTGTGATTTATTAGCTGTATATGAACATGTTGAATTGGAAATGTATCCTTTGGTTTGGGTTATTTTTGTATTGCTTGGTGAATACATTAATGAAGGAAGTATGAATTAAGCTTACTACATTTAATGAGGTATGCTAATATGCAGTGATTCTAAACTGCCACATGGTGGTAGAAGATACACTTTCCACAATGTTTATCTAATTTGCAGAACTAAATGCTTTGTTACACTTTCACATTATTTAAATCCCTTATTGGAACATATATTAGTCCTATAGCTTTAAAAGAGTAAATTAAAGTTAAAAGACAAAATCACACCTCTTACACCACTACTGAGATGGTATAATAATAATGGCATTTATTTACTTATATGTATGCATATGTATATATATGCAGGCTGTGTAACTGATACTCAAAAGAAAAGTGGAAGTATTTCATTGACATTCATTGTCCTAATCTGAAGGTTAAAATGGTATACAAATCCATCCCTACATCTCTGAGAAAGTGCAGGCAAGCAAGAAATATTTTTCATATTGTGGCCCATCGCAATAGACCTCAGTTCATCCACCATCTATGAATGCAAGATTTTTACTATCTGAGCAGAAGACTAGAATCTTTTCTGCAGGCTAAAATATTCACTTATGGATTAGTAAATATTCATCGTGGAAAAGTGCTGTAAATTTCCAACCTTCACTGAATTGATCTATTCACAAATTAGATGGGATCATAGTTAGACTAGCACTACTGGAAACTTGAATTCATGTGCTAAGGGGTTCTTTTTCAAGATGCAGAAGATACACCCTTACACAGTCTTAAGAATACAGTTCAAAAAAGAGAATTATATCAACTGAAAATGAATTTGTAGGATTCAAACCTGAGAAATTTACAAAGTTTGGTACTGCCTCTTTCAATACTATAAAAACCAGATAAAATGCATTCGAACATCCACACAGGGCTACATTGTAATCTTAAAAAGTTGCTGGTTCCACTGTATTATTAATGAAATATTGCTTGTCATTAAATATGCTGGCCAGTCATCTGTAAAAGAGTGCAGACTTAAGATTTATGGTTGTGGTTTTCTTTTTTTACACAGGGATCTCAAAGATTTAAAAAGGAAATTAGCACAATCTGACATCTATCACAAGTTTATATACGTATCAGTATTTACAATAGGTATGCATAAATTTTAAATGTTTAATATTTTATATTCAACAATTTTTATAATTTTAATCACTCAATTGTATTACTGCCCAATGACCATAAGTAATTTAAATATTATCTGTTAAATTTCAAATGAGAATTAATTAAAAATCAAACAGTGCTCTAAACTTCTGTATAGAATCAATTTTATAGATAGTATTCAAGTGTGTGACTTCTTTAGTTCTAACACAGTTATTTGGATAAAAAGATAAGCAATTCTCATCATCCAAAGTATCAGGAAACAAACGTGATTTCCCCTTATTCTAATCAGTTATTGTCCAGAAAAACACAGGAAAATCAGACACTGTTACAGAGGGATGGTTTCTTCGATTAACCTAAGTGTCCTAAAAAAAAAAAAAAAAAAAAAAAAAAAAAAAACAAAAAAAAAATAATTGGGTTTAAGTGTCCTACTCTGATCGTTAACACATTGCTGCTGCAATGCAAAACACCTAATGCAGTCAGTCACAGCACACTACATGAAAGACTTCTGATGTGAGTGGTCTCAGTACTTCACAGCATGATGTGTCTGCCATTTCAGATAGAAGCAGCTTTAAAAGACAGACAGGTAGGTGTATGGAGTGTATTTCATCATCATGAAACAAGAAGTAATGAAAATTCTTGTGGTGCAGGCAAAATAACTTGAAATTCATGCATCTAATCGCAAGAATAAAGAACTGGTCTTCTTTGGCCATCTAGTATTTCTTCACTGAAGCTAACTACAAAAGAAAAACATGGAGCTTTAGATTCTGACTAGTTAGCTTTCGAGTTGTATGTAAATATATTTCCACTTCATGGCTTTTCTACAGTAAGTATTTAGTTCTCACATTCAGATTTATTTATTTTTTTTTTTAATTTGGAATGAAGTCTTTTAAGCATAAGAAGGATTCAGATTGATGTAAACCTTGTGAACTAGACTGTATTCCACACAACCCATTGGAACCTGATTACCTATAATGAAGTTAAGAGCATCAAGTTTCCAGAAATGCCACAGTCCATTAAAAGACAATAAGAGAAAAGATACAAGTCATTCAGACATTAAAAATAAATGTTTTGCATGTATATACTCACTTCTCAAGAATACTACTAGTGATAGTTTTGCATATTTTCAGTCTCTACTTGTAAAATTCAGACTAGTGAGAAATCAATGTCAAATCACAAAGCAAAAGCCCTGCTTGATTGGGCATAACATAAAAATGGGCTTTAAGTTTTGAGGTTTTCCTTTCATTTTTCCTTTTCTTTTACTTCCCTTTTTTCTTTCCTTTTTCTTTTCCTTTCCTTTTTTTTTTCTTTCCTTTTTTTTTTTCTTTCCTTTTTCTTTTCCTTTCCTTTTTCTTTTCCTTTCCTTTTTTTTTTCTTTCCTTTTTCTTTTCCTTTCCTTTTTCTTTTCCTTTCCTTTTTCTTTTCCTTTCCTTTTTTTCTTTCCTTTTCCTTTTCCTTTCCTTTTTCTTTTCCTTTCCTTTTTTCCTTTCATTTTTCTTTTCCTTTCCTTTTTTCCTTTCTCCTTTCCTTTTTCCTTTCCCCTCATTTTTCCTTTCCTTTCCTTTCCTTTCCTTTCCTTTCCTTTCCTTTCCTTTCCTTTCCTTTCCTTTCCTTTCCTTT
>JARCZZ010040374.1:0-22243 GCA_030323915.1 Brotogeris chrysoptera
CCCTTCCTTCCTCCCTCCCTCCCTCCCCTTCCTCCCTCCCTCCCTCCTCTCCCTCCCTCCCTCCCTCCCTTCCTTCCTTCCTTCCTTCCCTCCCTCCTTCCCTCCTTCCCTCCCCTCCCCTCCCTCCCCTCTCTTCTCACATTGATTGCACACATTCACATCCTCATATTGTCTATGCAATGTCCAAACAGTGGTTAGGGCACTATGCTTTGGACTGGAAAAACATGTGATAAATGCCCAGTTTTATAAGGTACATTCTTTAATAAACGCTATGTTGGGATTTTTGAAGTTTAGTCAATATGTATAACCTGAAGGAAGATAAAGTTAACATGCCTTTCAGAGTTAAGCTGCACTACTAAGTATAAGGCCACAAATTATCTCTTGTAAATGAGTGAAGGCCTAGTATTTGCAAGGGAAGAATGATCTGGTCCCATGAGTATTGAGTCAAAAGTACTCCCTCTGCTTCAAGTGATGATAAGCAGGTGTAAGAATAACCATAGTAATGGTATACTCCACAGTTCATAGCTTCTTACTACTTTTGACCACTTTCTGAATTGAATTTCTGAAGTGAAATTCAACTAGAGTGGCAGTATCACCATGCCAAAGACATCTGCAACAGAAAGTAGGTTCTGACTGCATTTGTAGCCATGCTTGCCGTGTAGCCGTTGCATGCGTGCATGCTGGCTCTGAGGGTCCTGCTGGGCATGGCCAGATGGAGGCTCATTAGGCTGAGGGAGAACCATGATTTGCTCTTGACTTAGTCTTCAACAGCTTCCATCTGTGCTTCTTGTACATCATGCCTGTTCACTTTTTTGAGTAAAGACTCTGTATTTTTAACAAGATGGCCCCTGGGACTTAGCTGGCACCTTCAAGTATTTTTCTTTTACCTCAGGTGAAAGTTTGGCCCTGGTCTTTTTCAATAAGGATACTGAAAAAGAAGCAATGTTGTGGAAAAAAATATTTCAGCATTCAGCTTAGATAAAAGAAAGAAGAAGAAAGGAAAAAGAAGAAGAAGAAAGGAAAAACAGGTTACAAACACAGTTTTCGTTTGTAACTGTTACATTTTTTTGCCTCCCTGATAACATCTTAACTTTTAAATCCATTTTAAACAGTAAAATAAACTCTGGAACTTTAAAGTTTGCTCCTCTATCTGCATATTTTTAACCTCCTAATTTTGAATAAGAAGTGCCTTTCACTCCTAATAAAAACAAACAAACAAACAAACTCAACCCCCCTCAAAAAAAAAAAAATAAAAAGAGAGAGCTGTCTGAGAGGTATTATTACAGTTATATAGCAATTCAGGAGACAGTCAAAGCAGAATGTTCCTAACCTGCAAATTAGAGAGGAAGGGTACCACGAGCTATGTAAAAGTGCCTGTAATAACAGACTGAAACATTACGTCAGATGGATATGAGAATGCTGCTGTTCTTTGCATCCTCACTGGATGAGGATGAGGTCATTTTAGGCCAGAATTTGGCCTCTGCTCATGAGGTGAATGGCTAGCACAGGAATCCAATACATGAAATCACACCCTTCTTTCTTGTGACATGAAAAAGTAACTGCTTGGCGTCATTCTGTCATCAGAGCAAATACTGAATAGGTTGGGAGAGCTTCCAGATTTCTGAATATTCAGAATTGCCTTCTCGGAAAAGGACCGAGGCCTCGTGGCTACAGGCAGTGGAGGGCCACGATGTGAATTCTCATTTTCGAACAGTCTTCAAGCTGTCCCTGTGACTTTGGGGAGGACCCTTAATTTTCCTGAGTTACAAACTATAGCAAGAGGACATAGCTCATTCTGGTATCCTTTATTTTTCTTGCCTATGCAAAGTTTGAAATCTTATGAACTTGAACATTTTTTAGTTTCAGAGGAAATAAGGAAAACTTTAAATTTCGGGGTTTTTTATCCTTCTTCTTAACTTGATCTTCCCGTTTCCATACTTTTGTAGTACCTGGTACGATGGAGCCCTCATCTGGGTTGTTTTTTCCAACCTCTAACTGACTATAAATAAAAACCATAAAAAGAGCTCCCCTTCATCCCCTTATTTGGTCCAAATGGATGCTTCCTCAAGTTTCAGAAATGCTGAGCAACCTTTACATATTTTTCCACTCAATTTGGTGATACTTTAAGAGTACACATCTGAGCAAAGAGAGTCTTACAGGACCTGCACAGACAGCTGAAGCAACTTCTGAGAGTCAGCAGGAAATACCATTTGCAGTTAAGTGGAAATGGTTTTTAAAAGATGTATGGCATGGAATAAAATATGGAGATTTAAGATGTTATAATTGGTCAAGAATAATTGGTTAGGAACAGAGGATAAAGTGACTACTATTCCATTTTATTTCAAATCATGCGTTGTCAGTGATACATGGGATGGGGAATTTTTTGGTGCTTCAGATTTCTGAATCCAGTGTGAACTGTCATTTGCTTTTCAGCAACTAGCTGGTAATGAAATATTCCCCACTGCCACCACTGCTGTCCTAAGCATGTTGTATGATCTTTTCTGTGGCTATTTGACCAGAAGGAATAGGGAAGCAATCAATCAGGAAACCACCAGATCCCCAGAGCTCATCCTGGCTGTTTGGGGGAATGGCTGTGTGGCCTGGCGTGTCATTTACCCCCCATAAAGATTTTAAAGTTTACCTAACCAGTTATGTGTAGAGGAGAAGTGAATGTTCTTTGATTAATAATCACAAGATGAACAAGTGTGCTGCTGCCAGGGTGTGGGAAGGGCCAGAGCTTGATTAGTGCCATGAAGCTGGGAGCCGTGGTGAAATGGAGTCCTGGGCTCTGGGCAAGGTGCATGGAGTTCCATTGCACAGTCAGGGATGGTCTGATCTTGCAGTGCATTTGGGGCCCTGATATGTTTATACATAAAAGGTCACAGTTATAATTAGATGGAAGTGAAGGGTACTTAGAAAACCTAATCTGGCTAATCTGCAGTCCTAAACGGGGTGAGACTGTTTGAAGACCTGGTGGTCTTGTGAGGAGATGGCTCTAGGCTGGTGATAGACAGTAGGGCAAGACTCCTTTTGTGTGATGGCTAATTACAGATTGGAAGAGGGGAAAAGAGTTGTCTGGAGACAGTTTCCTCCTCTGATACATTTTTTTACCAGCTAAAGTATTGTTGAGGCTAATAAGCCTTTTGTAACTGCCATTTCTCAGTTGAAGGGCTTCCTTGTCTTCACAGTGCGATAATTGTCTGTATCGCCTGCATCACACAGCCTCTCATTTTTGTAATTTTTCACCTACTTTTTGAAACAGAAGAAAAGCAGCTTCACAGAGAAGCAACATGTTCAAGCATGTGTGTGTGACATGGCAACTTAAAAGATCATATTATTCTGAATGGCAGTTAACAATCTCTGTTGTCTTTTTTCTTCCTATTACCTTCCCTTCTTTCTCTTAGTTTCACTTACACAGCAATGAGGTTGTGACTAGCATTAGACAGTTTTTTTTTTCCAGCTGTGGATTTGTGAGCTGCGTATCTCATGATTTGTGAAGTAGGCAGGTTTGTACAACTCAGAATAACAGAATTATGACTTCTTTCTTTCTCAGCAGACTTTTCAAAGTTTTTCCTCAATGTCATCTTTCTCAAAATACTCTATCTCTGGTAATAAAAGGCAGCCATAAGCGTGGTGAAATAAGGTATATTTTGCTGCTAGAATAGTTTGATGCAGCCAGATTTGGGCTATTCATTCACATCTAATGAATTTGTGTCTCTGTGTGTGTGTTAGTGAGCTAGAGGCACACAGAGAGACAGAGACACATGGCTATGAACATGCTCCTTATTGATTTCCAAAAGCTATTATCAACCTGAATCCAGACACAAGTTGTTTGTTTGGTGTTCATATTTTTTTGTTCTGGTTTTGTTCCCCTGTACTTGATCATTTCATGGTAGAGTGCCTCCTATAACAACTCCATATTTTGCTTCCAAAATATTTCATTAAAAAGCATAATAAATTAAGGATTTTGTGGCCCATCGTATTGTATCTCCCTCTCACAGCAATGCTATTTGGTGGATGTATGATTAGGTCGTAGTAGAGCAATACAAAACTCACTGAAATTCTTTGTGGTAGTGCAAATACGGCAAAAATATTTGTTTTGAAGCAGAAACACTCTTTTGCTACAATGCATTAAGACATCTCCTGTCGAAGCTAATTAGAATAAAATAGATCAACTATTTATGAAATGAACACTTGCTCATCTATGCTATCAATAGCCATTGAACAAAATTATTACATCTATATCAATCATTTAGTTCTACATAATAGTGTCATGACAAATAGAAACAAATAATTACTGCTCAGCATTGTCAGAAGAGTAGAGCTTTTAAAAGACACCAGCTCTGCCTCGACATTCATTCATGATAAATGAGCCTCATTTCAGCATTTGTTGAGCACAGGAGACCTTTATCCTGTGACATTGTTTTATTCCACCGTCATTATTTCTTAATTATCTCTATCATCACTAGTCTGGAGCTTGGTATAAGTTACTGTCCAAATTCAGCTTTGACTTAAGTGGGTACAATGCCATTTACCCACAACAGAAATCATGCCCATTTGTGTCAGGACTGAACTTAATTCTCAACCAGTGGCTCATGATTCACTTTCCTTGTCCACAACAGATGCTACAAAATTAACTCAGAAAACTAATTTTTGCAATGAGAAGATGCCATTCAATATACATCTGTGGATCAGTCTCACCCTGCTCCCTCCTCTCCTTGCCTCCTGTCCCTATACTGCTGGGGAAAAAAAGAGAGCTGCCCTAACAGGGTGTCTGACATGTCCTACAAGCCCGGTTTGCTATTTTCACAGTGCAATATGTACTCTGAAGGTCTGATGGTGGCAGCAGGAACGCAGTATTCCTTGGCCATCCTCAACCACAGCAGTTCCCTCAGATAATTGAAAATTAATCAGATTTTTCCTGCTGCGCTCAAGTCTTTTGTACCTTAACAACTGCTGCATATTACTTTGGCTAAACCATGGCACCGCAGTAATGTGCCCAATCATAAAGTGGTAAATCATGTGCCCATTCTGAGAAAGCCTGTTTCCCACCTAGGTAAATATATTTTGTTAGGCTTAGAAAGATGTTTTATATTCTCTAATAATTTGCAATTTATTTTTTTTCAGTGAGAGAAAGGAACTAATATCTGGTAATTCTAATTGACACAACTTCAATTTTGCATAATCGAGTATTTCAGGGATTTCTTCCTAGCTCTTAATCACTGCTCTCCCTTCAGTTTGCAATCAGGGGAATAAGACAGAAACAATGCTCAATGACAATGTGTTAGTGCCATGCAGAGACTTGTTTACGAGTCTTACAGTAGCAAGCAAAGTGCAGTTGCTACTGACTGAAGCCTTTGGTAGGGACGGGGGCTAGCAGTGTGCATGGCTTCCTAGAAGGGATGGAAAGGGAGCACTTGGGGCCATGGCATCCATCTTCTTCCAGCACTTACTGTAAAAACGGGCATGTCTGGTGCACTGGAAGAAGTGTGCTGCATCTCTTTGAAGGGGTGTCTTTTCTCATTCACTTGGCCTAACAGAGTCAGATTTCCTGGTGGATCTTCCTTATAGAATAGTTGTGGTTTTTGCAAATGCCAGGAACGTAGATTCCCTCTACCCCATCACAAACTCTGGTTACCCATCTTGGATTAATTATCCTATCACAAAGTACAACATTTACAAATTTCTTGATCTAGTGTGCATGCAGTGAGGAAACTGACAGCAGCAGAACCTGTATATGGGCTATTAATAATTGTGAAGGCTGTATCAGAACTATTCTTGCTTTCCTATGGTTATGGAAAGAAAAGATTTTTAAGCTTGTTTGAATATGCTGTCACTGCTGCCCACCACACTGGTAGGAGTCTTGTGATGTATACACAGATGTCAGGATGGATTAGGATATAAAAGAGAATATCCACAGTAATAACTCAAGCATGTAAATGAACATGTTTCAAAGGTGTCTGAATCATGAATATTCTTAACAAGATTTCATATCAGGATTTGTCGCTTGTCATTCAATCGTATATATATATCTGAATAAATAAATTGTGATGAGGCTCAAAATTAAAGGGATGTGATCAGCCCCAAACATTCTTGTTGGTACATCCGAGTCTCTAAAATATGTGGTTCACTAACTTTCACAGGCAGCTTCTCTTGATATCTTGTCTCTGTATCCTTACAGGAAGGTGTCATAATATGTATTTCATTCACAAAATACCTGAAAAGGAACATGACAGAGTTGTAAAGGATTCTTTCCCATTTCAAAGTCCCTTAAGAAAATCTGTACCTGCAAAATGGCACTCCTACATTTTTTATCTCTTAAAAATATGAGCTTTTCCCAGGTGGCTTACAACACACACATTCAAAGCCAATAAATGTAATGATAAACTAATATAATGATGATTTGCATCTGTCATATATTAACTGGCTGACAGCAAACCTCTGGAGTGCTTGAATTACAGCATCCTCCCATTCACTGTAAAATTCAGAAATTAAGCCACAGTTTTAGGGTCTAATCTCTGCCAAAAAACTGTGAATACTGACTGTTTAGTGTTCCTTTCTTAACGGCGAATGATGCCCTTAGGGAGAAAACTCTGAGAAGGTGAACTTTAAAAATGTGTTTTTTAAAGCAAAAGGAGAAAAAAATCAAACACAAGGTTTTCTGTAAACTTAAAAGCTTTTATACAAATTCCGAGTCTGCACTGTAGACATCAATTTCTTCTGTCAATAAAGGTAAAATATGGCCAAATGCTTCTCCATATCTAGTCATCATTTGATTTAATGGAAAGAAGCTCACAAAGAATCCACTTGTAGGCCTAGTTGTGGGTCATAAGTTTGTTGTAGCAACTAAATTATTAACTGCTGATATTGTACTTGCACACTGCCCACCTTCACCAGAAAACAGGGTGCTCTCCTTTCTAAGTTGCTGGAGCGATCTAATGTAAGAGAAAGCATGCTTTGACAGATACATAATACAGGAGCAGGGTTTAGTCTCTTACAAAACACAGCTGAGATCACATACTTTCTAAGGCTGCCTGGCATGACTAGCTCACCATGTGATGAACAGTTGATTTACGCGGGTCTCACGAGACTAGCAGTATTAGATTCCTGCATATGCATAGGCCCATGTGGACAGCACACATTAAATTTGGCAGGTCTGAGGTGTGTAAAGAGCCCACTATTTATAGAATAGCTTTGCAATTACAGCCCTTGCTCACTAAGGGGAACTACCTTCTTTAGGAGTCTGTTCTTTCCCCTGAAACCACAAATTCTAGCTGTTGCATGGCAGTATTTTAGAACAACTAGGAAGAAGTAGAAATTTCTCAGTCTCCTAAGCTGCCTGACAGCAGTGTTTGTACTGAAGATGAGAATCTGACCCACCCCTATGGATCCAGCTGGTATTGCTGCGCAATTATGTGAATTTACTTATAATGATATAGGTGTGCCCTCTAAGAAGTAAATCTATTTAAAGAATGAACTGGAATAGGCTGGGCTGGAGCAGCCTTAATAAAAGAATGAAATAAATGTTTGTGTCTATACACTTGCAAATGCACTTGTATATATGTTATACACATTATGTATAAGGAACAAACCTAAACAGTCATTATCTTTGTAGCAATTTTTCCACATCATAAATAAGATGACATGATAGAATTTCTAAATAGTAAGGTAATTTGAGCTCATTAGAGAGGACAGTAAAACTGGGACCTACTGAACTGATCATTTTGCATGGGTATATTTTGTGGAAGTGATGGTGAAACTCATGAACTGAAAATTATTTTCATGGAGAAATCAGCATGCAGACAAAATGGAGACTGACATTAAAGGGATCTATTATAAAAGAGAAAAAAATATACAATATTTATGTCATATTTGGTGCACAAATCTAATAAAAATAAAGTATAAAATAGAAGAAAGACTAGCATGAATGGGTTGTAGTCAGGCAGCTACTATAGTGGTGAGAGTTATCAACCAGAAGAGGTTCTTCAGGGGATCTAAAAAAGAATCTTTGAAAAGATTAAATCAAAGAAAAGGTAGGTAAACTGGGGAAATAAATGATGAATGCATTAAGTTATGCATGCTCTGATAAGTTAAAAACAAACAAACAACAAAATAAGCAGCAAACTTTTCTTAAAAGGTAATTATAAGACATAAGCTAAGATAGGAAAGCAGGCTTGAACAGTAGAACAGGAGGCTGAGGCTGATACCAATATATTAGTGGACAGTGTATTGAGTAGAGAGAAAATTAGTGAAGTTGTCAATAAAGTTCAGAGACACTTGGTCTGGATTCAAGAGCTGGTGACACACCACACATATTTATTACTGTTTGATGGAGAGAGTTTTGGGTTACATTCTTTTGGCAGTGGATCTCTAGCTCATTAATTTTGGTTGGCAGTACCAGATAGCTTTCACATTTATTCACACTTAGTAAATGGTATGGTGAGGAAGCATCATAATTTGCTTGTTATATCAATCGTATTAACCAAAAATCTGTATGTCCTTTGGCCGGGAGCAATGTTAAACCATATCAGAGATGAGTTGGTTCCTTTGAAACAGAGACAGGGAATGAATGTCTTTGCTATCCAAATAAAACAGTGTGTATGCCTACAGGTTTTGAGCAATTTTCTAATAAAACATTGATGAAAATGCTATATACAATGATGCATGCAACACTTGAAAAATAGATTAATGCAGCGCTTTGAAGTATGAATTTTCTTTAATCTCAACTGAGTAGAACCATGATGGTTCATAGTTCCTGGGATCTTGCTGAACAGTAAGAATTCAATAAGCATTCAAGATGAACAGCTCATTTTAGCTGTTGTAGAGAGAGATATATGCATATTTTTATATATGTACATGTAACATTCAGATATGGATCTGTAACTGGTTTCTCAGTGTCAAAATTTCAACAACCTGCTGCTTTTGCTTTCTCTACTTTTTTATTGCCCTATAGTAGCAGAATAGTCCTAAATTTGTCTGTGTAACTGTTTAATATTATACAATACCTACTTAGGACCGACCCAAAACCACTTGAGCTAATATGAAGATTCTTATTGACTTCCAAGGGCTTTGGATTATGCTCTCAAGATGTGTCTGTTATTAAAAAAAAAATGCACTGGATTCCTGCTGTTATATAATCTTAGATAATTATTATTAATAATAATGAATTATATTATTAATAATTTAGTTTTATTAATAATAATAATAAAAAACAAAAGATCAACAAAAAAACCCTAAAAAAAAACCCCAGAAATTCAGAAGCAGAAGTAACAAACCCACAATTTTTAATATATATATTTACACATACACATAATACAGTTACCTTTGAAATAGTAAATTAGATTTAAAGCTTTTCATATACAAATGCATATATCTTTTCACAATGTACAGCTATCTAATGTGTTTTGTAAGCATTATATATTTGGGTGCTAGACAATTAATCACTTCATCGTACTTTTCAGTAGAGGGCACTCAGAACAAATCATAGATGAAATAATGTATAAAAGACACTAAACATAATGCAAGATATTAATTAAAATCACTCCAGTGTCTTGCACAAGGCTACTATTTATTTACATACTTTATACGATAAGCAACTGTATGAAAAGATAACACTTTTCAAAACTTGATCTTCCTCAATTCTTACATATTTCACAGCATGATGTAAGCAGGCTATTAAACTTTGAGGAAAAGCATTTTGCTCATTTTTATGGATTAACTAGCCAGGGTCTAATAAAAAATTTAACAACTTTTTAATGAACTAAGCCTGTCCTCTCTTTCCAGACATAACGAATTGCGTGTGTAAGTCTTGGCAATAGATGTTATTAATTTTTTTGGTATAGATAACTTAAAATATGCAAAGTAGAAAATATTCAGGCTTTGTTTTCAGAAAAAACCTGATCTGTATATAAAAAGAGTAGGGTCCTGATTCTTCACTGATTTTGTCTGGCTTTTATAGCAGTATGACTCTAATGAATGCAGCCATCACACTATTATAAAAAGAGTAATGCAGTGTGGATCTGGATAAACAATTTGATTATATTGCATTTCATAGAGAAATACTGTAGATTCAAATGAGCTTTTATAAAAATGCTAATATTTTAAATAACATTCAAGAGTCAACCTTTGTCAGTTAGGAGACATTTCCAAAGGGATGTGAAGCAACAAGCTTAAGGAACGAAAACTTTTGATGCCTTTCATGTAATTGTTATACAAGAGGTCCACTTGTTCTATAAATAGAAAAAAAGAAGCTATGTTCCTTTATTTGTTGTTTGTTTTTTTTTAATTTCATTTTATCCTACAAATATCTGACCTTAGAATATGTATCTGTAGTTGATAAAATGAAAGCTTTGTGAATTAATATTTACTAACCCAATCCCACAACCTTTATATATACAAAAGTGTTCTATCACTATATAATTTAGTTAGGCTTTGTTCAGGAAGGGTTTTCATTCTTACATGGAGATTAAAATATATCAGTATTATGTCTATTATTATGTCTGCATTAAATCTAGACAATGGGGTACATGTGTGTCTCTATTACACAGAGAAAGAAACATCACTCACAGGCTTTTAATTATTTCTTTAAATGATAATTTTATACCTTTTAATGCATTTTTTATCCTTGTGGAATGCTAGAACTGCTACTGTTGATCTACAGAAGAGGTACATCATGACAGTAAATTTTTATAGAATCATAGACTCATAGAAAAATTTAGGGACACCTCCCAGTAGAGCAGGTTGCCCAAGGCGCTGTTCAACCTGGCTTTGAACACTGTCAGGGGTGGAGCAGCCGCAGGTTCTCTGGGCAACCTGTGCCAGTGTCTCACCACCCTCATAGTAAACAATTTATTCCTCTAGAGCTAACCTGAACTTCCCCTGCTTAAGTTTAAACCCATTACCCCTTGTCCTTTCACTACAATCCCTAATGAAGTGTCCCTCTCCAGCATCCTTGTAGGCTCCCTTCAGGTACTGGAAGGCTGCTATGAGGTCTCCACACAGCCTTCTCTTCTCCAGGCTTCAGCCCAAACTTTCTTAGCCTATTAGATGCTCCAGCCCTCTTATCATCTTCATGGCCCTCCTCTGGACTTGTTCCAACAGCTCCATGTCCTTCTTATGTTGAGGACACCAGAACAGAGCATAATACTCCAAGTGAGGTCTCATGAGAGCAGAATAGGGGGGCAGAATCACCTCATTTAACCTGTTGGTCACTCTTTTGTTGCAGTTCAGGATATGGCTAGTTTCTGGGCTGCAAGTGCACACTGAAACCGACTCACGTTCAGTTTCTTGTCGACCAATACCCCTAAGTCTTTCTCTGTGGGGCTATTCTGAATCACTTCTCTGCTCAACTTTTAGCAGTGTTTCTTCTACTTTTTCCAAAGCATGACTGAAATTTGATGTGCTAGAGGAGAAGGAAATTCCATTTGAATGTTAATTCTTTACTGAGCTTAACTCTCGAAAAATGGCCATGCTAAAGTGAATTGTTTTCACACTATTTTCAAGACTGCAAATTTAGCTATAGATACGATGAATTTCTTTTGCAATGTAATGCACCTCACTAATACTGTACCAACCTGCTATGCTAGTGATAAGTTTCTATTAAACTAGCACTGGTAATCATCCAGAACCAGACACCAATTTCTTGAGACTAACCACTAGGTATTAGTAGGAAAATTGCAAGCTCATTTTATTTCTGAGCTAAACTGGCACCAGAATCTGAAGCTACTTTTAAAGATGAAAAGCTAGAAAGCTAATCTGCCATACTGCTAACTCTCAAAGTTTAGCCAGTCCTGTATTGCAGTGTGACATAATTCAAAGATTTTATTTGTTGATATGTATAACCCTGGTGATTTAGATATCGACTTTAAAGATCTTCCTAGAAGACCATTTATTATATTATCTCTTCTCTATGTCAGAAAAGTACACACTGTGAAATTAAAGCAATGCACCATTTCTCAGAAAAGGAAGCTAGTCTGTACTCTAGCTTTATTGGGAGAAAAAAATCTTTATCACAAAGTCATTTGAATGAGTTTTATAGATGTATGTGTGAAGTTTGAAGAAGACTGTGACCTAAGAAAAGGTACATGTACATGCTTATGCTCTTTGAAATATATATATGTGTGTAGTATTCATGTATATGTGCTCTTATTTTAGATTCCCACAATGATACTTAAGACTACTTCAGAAATTTAAATACAAAATAGAAACATTAAGTATTTGTGGCTCTATTTTGTTCAGAAATACAACATAAATTCTAGCAAGCAATGCTCACATAAGGTACACCTATAGCACTACAGATTTTGTTTCAGATCAAGTGTACAATACCAGTCATTCCTTTTCTCTGTGCTTTGCTTTGCATCATGGGGTGGTCTTGGAGCTATGAATTGGATTCTTTTCCAAAGAAATGAACCTGGAAGAAGAGGTCCAGGAGTGTGCTTAACATGCTCAGCCACTAACTAGTGCTCATTAGTCATTCATTCATCAGGGGGCCAGCTTAAACTTCCCGAAAAATGCGATGTTGGTATTTGGTTCTCAGAACCAATGTTTTCACTCTGTGGGGCTCTCCTACTGTGCTGTACTACTTGTTATCCAGGCAGCGCCAAACAACCCCAAATCTGTATGCTTCAAATGTCTTAAAAATTCTCATTAGTATTTCTTGGTCTATAAACTACACAGAGGCAGTTCATCATAAGCACTGAAAGCTGAAATTTGAGCTGTGTTCTTTTATTTAAAATGCGTATTTGGATCAGATGATAAGCTTTCATATCCTGATGAACTGAGGATGGGAATGGAACATTTATGCTTATGAATTCACAGTTTGTTTTCCAGAATCATTCTCCAGTGGTCACTTAAAGTTCAATATTTTATAGATTTCTGCCAAGAAGCAAGTTTGCTGTAAAAGTCAAACACAAAAAAGTTCATGATTATAAGCACTTTGAGAACAAATTAATCTTCTTAGAAACTGTTTCACACTCTTTGCCCAGGACTGATTTGGTATGTATACTTTTTCAGCAACAGAAACCGTAGGTTTTGACTGCTTTAATAAACACTTATAGTGTTAAAATATTAATAACCACAGGAAAAGTGATTAGTTTTATTTGAAAAATAAAACATTAATGATGGCTGGAGGAATCTTTGTCTTTTTGCATAATGGCATACACTGTAGCCACAAAATAAAATACCAAAAGATTACTTTCATCTATTTTGTTCTAATACATCATGTTTTACATTGTTGAAAATACTATTTTTGCAGAATGTCTGTTCCCTTTTAACTTTGCACGTCATTGCCCTCATCCAAATATAGATGTAAACTGTCTTATGTGTATTTTTCTATTAAGATGACGTAATGGATAAGAACCTAGCAGAGAGTTGATTCCCTCTCATGACTGAGAGGCATAACAAAGAATACTTTTTGTCAAAGTCTATTCGGTAGAGTATATGTTTATGTTCATCATGACTGTTTGTTGGAAAGAGTCAGGGAAACACAGGTGTGCAGCTGTTCTGTGACCTTCATACTTGGCCACACCATGCTCTCAGCGTGGACAGCAGTGAGATCATGAGAAACTGCACAGCCCCATGAGTAAAAAATTAGAGATCTGGCTTAAAATCAGCTGTTTTCCTAAAGGTATAAAAGCAGGACCCTCTTGTAGCTGAATCAGAAGCCTCACCTATAGGTGGATGCACCACATAGGAGTTTTCCCAATTACCTGAGACTCCTGGCATAAGCTGCAATGGGGCTTTCCAGCTTCAAGTGTGGGCCTGGATGATGATTTGATGGCAATTGGTGATGTCTTTCTTCTTAATCTCTGTTTGCTCTTATGCAGTAATGATTTGATGCATTGCTAATTTTCCTCTATACTTCGTATAAATGTATGTATGTGATTTAGATATAAGGAAGACGTTCTTTACTGTAAGAGTAGTAAGGCACTGGAACAAGTTGCCAAAAGAAGTGGCAAATGCTTCATCCCTGGCAGTGCTCAAGGCCAGGTCAGACAGAACCTTGGGCAACATGGTCTAGTGTGAGGCATCCCTGCCCATGTCAGGGGGATTGGAACTAGATGATCTTAAGGTCTTTTCCAACCCTAACCATTCTATGATTTGCTTTGTTGTACTTATTTACTATATATAGAGAAATATATACCCAATCACAATAATGTGCTAGTTTGCTTTAGTGTGCTTGACTGTGCATGTTGTACATGCAGGTGCCACTCTGATGCTCCTAGTGATTGCTTCAATGGTTGGGGCATCTTAACCACCACGTTTTCACCCCACATTAAAGCATTAACATGCCACCAAAGAAGTCTTTTGGCTTTTTGGATATTGTCTTCCTGAATTTTATATAATTCAGAGGAGAGGGCAGCAATTCTCCCCAGAACAGGAAAATTCGGACCAATGTTAGAAATAGCTTCCTGAATCTTTGCAAATAAGGATTTCCAGTCTTCCTGAGGATTGTAATAGTCACTAAGGTTGGCAGGAGGAGTTGTATGAGAAACATCCAATTGCTTTGCAGTGATAGAAACCTGATTCAAGGCAATCGTAGTTCCCAAAAACACCTTAATGAAATCCAAATAATGATCCCCCACAACACATGAATGTTTCTTGAGTCGTTATAAACTGTGCATGTTATACAGTTAGTGTATGGTAATTTTGTTGCGTATCCTGCCTGTCAGCAGAACACATACTTGCTTTTATAAATTAATAGAAGTGGGAATGTGGAATAAACTAGCTGTCTGCCCCAATAAAAAAGTTTCCAAGAATGCACAAGCATTGATGGAGATTACAACAGAATGGGATTTTAGGCCTCATAAATAATAGTTGTAAGCAACATTTAATATACAGATAAATTTCAATTTCATCTCAGTTCTTAAACAACATCTGCTGGCAAAAGAGGAAAAAGCTTTATCCTGCAATATTTTTCTACACAATGCTTTGTTGCTGGGTCTCTGCTTAGGTACAGTAACTCACCAGTGCAAAGCCACTTGCAGAACTGATCTTTGCACTACCTTTTTAAAAAAAGTGATCTTTTTACCCAATCCATATTCAAGTGATTTAGAGATTGAATGGCTTGGTTTATCCATGTTAAGCATAAAGCAGAACATTATCAAGCTATATCACAGCATCACAGCATTGTTTGGGTTGGAAGAGACCTTAAAGATCATCTAGTTCCAACCCCTTTAAGCCATGGGCAGAGACACCTTCCGCTAGACCAGATTGTTCAAAGCTCCGTCCAACCTGGCCCTGAACACTGCCAGGAGCGGGGCAGCCACAGCTTCTCTGGGCAACCTGTGCCAGTGTCTCACCATAAGCATAGTAAAGAATTTCTTCCTAATGTCTAATTGAAATCTACCTTCTTTTAGTTTAAAGCCATTCCCCCTTGTCCCGTCACTCCTTGCCCTTATAAAAGGTCCCTCTCCAGATTTCCTGTAGGCACCCTTAAGGTACTGGAAGACAGTTATAAAGTCTCACCTGAGCAACCTTCTCCAGGTTGAAAAACCCCAACAGTCAGTCTCCATAGGAGAGGTGCTCCAGCCCTCTGAACGTATTCATGGGGTCCTCTGAACACACTTGAGCACGCCCATGTCACTCTTGAGCTGAGGTACACAGAATCATAATAAGTTTCTTTTTCCTTATGTTCAGACAGAATTTTTGTAACACCAACTTTTTGCTGATGTGTACCTCAAGAAAATACACACTTGATGTTCCTGTGTAATGAATGAATATGTCCATTACTCATACATTTTTTTTAGTTTTGTCTTTTATAATTTTATTTAGAGCTTGCCTTGAAATAATACTTCCTAGAAGAAAGCTTTTTTAGGACATTATCTTAGGTCACAAACATTGGATTTCAAATGCGATATATCCCTATAAATACTTCAAGTTTCAATTTTATCTGACACTTATATAGGAAAGTAGTTGTCCTCTTTACTAATCTCTAGAACAAAATTAACATTGGTCCTAGAATGGGTTATGTTTTTTCCAGAGAAAAAAAACTAAGATTGAGCTAATTTTTATGCAAAAAATTAGGAACAGTGACTGAAATGAGCTCAGAAACCATCTCTAGGGAGCCCAGCAGAGGCCTTCATGTCCTGTTATACCTCTGATTTGGGACTAGGACTTCTTATCCCAGGTTAACTATTTCTATTACACATATACAGCACCATATTCTGTTGCTCCTTAAGTATGTACAGATTTGGCAACGAGGAATTTGATGTGACTATTTTTATTGAATCATAGAATCATAGCATTCTATGGTTTGGGTTGGAAGGGACCGTAAAGATCACCTAGCACCAACCTTGCATTTTCAGAGCAATGTCCTTCTTTAGTGAGAATAAGGTTGCCAGAATCTGGACAACACTGGCAGCATTTGGCAGTAAATTACAGGACAATGTACACTGAATGAATGGGAGAAAATGTAATGTAAATTGATTATTAAATGCATAACAGAGCCACATATTCCCATGCGTACTGGGTTTGTATGTCAAGGTTTTGCTAGCAGGGGGACTTACATGGGTGGCTTCTGTGAGAAGCTGCTAAAAGTTTGCCCTGTGTCAGGGGCAATGTCTGCCAGCTTCAAGATGGACCCGCTGCTGGCCAAGGTCAAGCCTACTAGTGATGGTGGTAGTCTCTCTGGGATGACGAATTTAAGAAGGAGAAAAGAACCTACTATGCAACAGCAGACAGAGAGAGGATTAAGAATATGTGAGACAAACAGCTCTGCAGACACCAGGGTCAGTAAACGGAGGGAGGAGTTGTTCTACGTGCTGGAGCAGATTCCCCTACAGCCCATGGTGCAGACCCTGGTGAGGCAGGCTGTCTCCTTGCAGACCATGGAGGTCCATGGTGGGGTAGATACCCACCAGCAGCACATGGAGAACCCCACACCAGAGCAGGTGGATGCCTGAAGGAGGCTGTGACCCCATGGGAAACCCATGCTGGAGCAGGCTCCTGGCAGGACCTGTGGCCCTGTAAGGGACCCACGCTGGAGCAGTCTGTTCCCCATGGAACTATGCCCCACAGAAGGGACCCGCACTGGAGAAGTTACTGGAGGATATTCTCCTGTGGGAGGAACCTCACGCTGGAGGAGGGGAAGGGCATGAGGAGAAAGGAGCAGCAAAATCCATGCGATGAAGTGACTGCAACCCTCATTCCTTGCCCTCTTGTGGCTCTGAGGGTGAAGAGGTAGAGAAATCAGGAGTGAAGCTTAGCTCAGAAAGAAGGGAGGGGTGAAAGGAAGGTGCTTTTAAAAATCAGCTTTATTTCTCATGATTCTACTCTGATTTTGATTGGTAAAAATTAACTTATTTTTTCCCCAAGTTGGGTCTGTTTTTCCCATGACGGTAATTGCTGACAAATATCTCAATGCATGAGCTTTTTGTTATATTTTTTCTCCCCTGTCCAGCTGCAGAGGGACAGTGATAGGGCAGCTTTGGTGGGCATATGAAGTCCAGCCAGGGTCAACCCACCATATCATGTTATTTGTTACTATCCTTGTAACCAACTTTTCTGAAACTACCAGTGGGAAAAGGAATTATAACAGATAGGACATGGTGACAGAATGAGATCTTCAGTAGAAAGAATTTGGAAACAAAAGTAGAATAGGCAAAGATGGCTTTTACATAATTTCTGTATGAAGACCCAGTGAGTGTGCATTCATCTTCAAACATTTTAGCAAATGCAGGGTCCAATTGCATATCTGAGCTAAAGTCTTTTAACTCAAATATCAAATAATTCTTAGTCTACACATCATGACATGAATAAGATGAGTTGAGGAACTTTTCTCCATTAGTTTTGTTCTGAGCAGCAGTCTAGAGCTTTTGGGAAAGACCATTCCCAAGGGAAAAAATGAGCAGTAGTCAGCTAGTGCTCTGCATGCGAAAGATCTTGCATGTGGCACAAGCCATGAAAAGAGACAAGGGTGATAACCCATCCATAAATTCTCAATTTATATAACATCACAATCACACCATGCTCAGCTAGAGGCATAAGAGACCTCTGGGATCCTTTTGTGTAGGCCTGACTTCCACCTTCACTACAGCTGGATGATGAAAGCACAGCCTTGATGTTCTCTACAATGGAAGAATAGTCAGGAGAGCTTTGCCTGAAAAAACAGGTGCAAGCATTAGATAATATGTTGTATTTTATCACTTGATTTTAAGTTGCTGTAATATTGCTGTTGAAAAGGTTATGCATAAATGGTAATTCATAATGTCTGTCACAATCAACTGAAACAAAGAAGTATTCTCTCTGTTGCTATAGCTTTTACAAAACGATTAACAAAGTGACAGCTTTAAAAAATATTCCTGTTAGATTCGGAATGAAAGAACCAAAGTTTAATCTGCCTTTTGCAGTATAGGAAAGAATAAAATAGACTGTAATACCAGAGTTAGAAAAAGCCAGACCTAGAACCATGTGTAGGGCAAAAAAACACAGGAATTGAATGAATTTTGGATAGCTTTATGCCTTCTTAACAGTCCAAAACATGCATAATACATTAGTCTGACTTTTAATGAAGAAATGATTCTATTATACTATTCAATTTCTTCAAAGCTCGAAAATATTAAATATGAAAATATAAATAGATTTGAGAAACAAGTTAACAATTTCATTGAATTAAGAAAGTACTTAAAAACACCTCAGTAAAAGAAGTAAAGAAGTAATATTTGAATGCAAAACCCACAGTAAACAATATTAAGTGGTCAGGGACCTGATCTTTGGCTTCTCTTTGAATGATCGCTACAAAACAAAGGATCTGGAAAGTCAGGATAACTAAACATCTGAAGATTTCCCAACAGATGTCTTAATGTTGGAGATTAAAAAATTCATCACAGCAAGGTGATCTTGTAAGCAGAAAAATTGCTCACACTAAGACAATCAGCAGCATCCCAAGGAGAATCCTTACCTTCTGTATTGTCTGCAAGCAAGAGCAATCAACTATTTCTAGACAATTAGGAAGACACGTTAACCATATTAGCCTTTAAAGTGAAACCACTAGCAAGCAAGGGCACTACTTCAGAGTCTTGATTGGTTTTGACAGCCACCTTCTGCCCATCTCCAGCTGCAGGGTTCCAAAGAAATTTACTGATTAGTCTGTGACTATGTTGCTGTCTTTTCTAGTCTACGTTAAGCAACACAGAAGGTCAGGAAAACCACCTAGGAAAGCTGGTTACCAATCTAACTGGTACAGGAAGAGCAGTGTTTTGTAGACTTTGTTTTATATGTCTATATATAAAACTTCTTACCTGACAGTCCAACTTGAGGAAAAGGAAGCATCTTTACTGTGCCATTTGCAATTGTGTGATTTTTTCCTGAGAACCACAGGCAGCTGAATAGTATTTTATCAGCTAAGTGCCATAATTACCAGAAGGGTTCGCATCAATCTGCTAATGCTATTTACATACAGGGGTATATAGATGATGTCCCAAAGTTCAGATAATCCATAGAGAGTTAAAATTTGGATGGAAGTATAGGCTACAAAATATTAACACATTCTCCCCCACCCCCTCACCCCCCACCCCCATTATCTGAATACTTTCAAACGAAACATAATGGCTGCATTTATTTTGAGAGTGAAAGAAACAGGTAGGGGGAAGGAACAGCCACTCTTCAGAAACAGAACCTTTTTGTTTTACTCTTTTTACATTGGGAAAAAAACCCCAGTTGACTGCTTGCAGTTGTTCTGAATCAAGTCCTTTATACTTTAAGAAGAAATTATATCTCTTCAAAAGCATATTTAATTTTACTAGTTTTGCCTGACTTCTAGAATCTACCCACTTCCTTATATCTGTTCTATGTCTTGCCCTAGTTTGTCAGGATGGGGATTTGTTTACTTTTTAGCTCCTTTTGTTCACTTGTGGCTTTGATTTCATAGGTTTTTCATTTGAAGTGAAGATGTTTTCTGTGTGTAATGGTCTTTTGTGCTCTGGATAGTTCAGCACTGGTTTAATGTTTGTTGGTAAAGGTTGGTTTAATTTTATTTTGTTTCTGGATCAGTTACCCACTCATTTATCTTTTCTTCAAGCAGGTCTACTGATCTTTGTAGTTTGCTGTGTTTTCATGAGGATGTGGTGATGAATTCTGTGTTGGGTTACCTTTGATCTAGCTGTCCAGGTCTTTATTTTGTGCCTTTTTATATATAGAGTGATTCCTTTGACTCAAAGTAGTCAAATATTTCAGCTTATGACAGTCTTACTGAGATCAGAATTTGTTCAACTGTGCCTTCCATGATCAGGATTTAGAGCCATTGGAACAAAGCAAAGGACAAAAGAAACAATCACAATGATTAGGCTTAATCACAGTAAGGACTATTCCATTAAGTACCTCCATAGAAATGAGAATCATACACCGGTCAAGGAAATTATAAAAACTTAAATCATGTCCCAAACAGGAATGAATAGTATGCCTTTCCACTGTGACTGGTTTTTAGGAGGAAAGTGATTTTTTTTCCTGTGTAGGTTGCCCATTATATATTTAAGGCAAATGAACAAGCTAAGGCTTAGTCAGTTTGATACAATGCATGCTGTTGTATGAAGATCATGTAAGTCTAAAAGGTTTAACTCATGCTTCTTAAGATATCACTACTTTCTCCCCTTCTGTTATCAATATGGAAGAGTGCATAAACACCTACACTAACATGCTGAATAACATGACTTCACAGACAATACAACAGTTATAAGTGAAGTCAGAGCTGTCAGCATTTTCCTTTTTGCTTCTGATTTCTCTATGACAAGCACAGAAGTATCACACTGAATTTCTAAGCAAAAGGATCAAAGCACAATGCTCAGGAATTTGGTGGCAGATTTGCTTAGCATAACCAAGAAGTGATACCACTCTGGAGGGGTATTGCTGTGAAAACTGTTGAGTTGGACCTTTGATTTGCATTCTGTGTTCCGAACGGACACATTATTGGGATTTGCTTCTGTACAGTTTAGCTAGGAGCAGTGGAGGAAAGTTTTAAATCAAATCAATGATAGAATAGAAATTAAGTCTGTGTTTTGGCTAGATTCCTTTATGTAGTCTGTTACAAAGGAAGTCTTTCCAACCATGTGGTGAGCATTAGGGTATTCAAGGTTATGACTCATCTGGCGCAGCAAGTAATGCACAATAACTGGCATTTTAGAGGAAAAGACAGGCAAACTTCATTCCTCCAATCTTTTTCTCTTTATACACTGACTGCCATTTTATTGATATAAGTGCTTTTCAGAATTCAGGTAGACTGAAGCTTAAACAAGGTCAGCTTGTTCAGCTTTCCCCCTTAAATTGATGGCAACACTTTTTCCTGGTAGAAGCACAATGAAGTGCCTTATTATTCCCTTGACAGATAATTTTCATGCAGAGGAATGGAAATTATTAGTTTGAACTGATGCTTTCTCTCATTTTTCCGTTTGGGAATTTTTCTCCCATACAATAGTCTAAGATTTCAGAATTTTGTATATACAAATTGTCATAACCTGGATAGGTCAGGGTCATGAGCATAGAATAAGATCCCTTATAGTGCACCTGTTACCCACTGTTACGCAGTTAGCTGTTACCCAACTGTTACCTTTCTTCACATTTTTGATATCTTTTCTAGTACTGCCCCAATGCTATTCATAAAAGCTACTACAGAGAAAAGATGATGGAATCTCTAGAGCACTTAACTCCCTAACATGTTGTGAAAGTACCTTCCACTTGGTGAGGCAAACCCCTTTCATGCTCACTACCTGTAGCTCCTTCCTGAGGGTGTGGGTGCCTCAGGGCTTTATACAACACTAAGCTGCCTGTTGTTTCCATAGCTTCATCAGTGGGCTGGGACATTGCACCAACCTACATATTTTCAGAGTGATCTTGTGTGTGTTTGTTGCTTTCTTCTAAATGGAAAAAGAAAATTCAGCTGTCATGCATTTTATGGTTGACAGAACGGTTGAGAAGAACAGAGACTATTCTTTGAGAAAAAAGGAACATTTGCGATCGGTATGTGGGCTGCAGATGTACCTTAGTTATCACTTGTGCTTTCAAATTTACACTCATTTTTCCATGGCTTAATATTCTGCTGTGAACATGTGTAACTGTCATGTGTGAAGGATACCACAGATAAGTTTGTTAGGATTTTATCGAATATAAAGGTCATATGAATTCTATAATAGGGTTATTTAGACTGTGCTTTGTCAACTCATAGAATCATAGAATAGATAGAGTTGGAAAGGACCTTAAGATCATCTAGTTCCAACCCCCCTGCCATGGGCAGGGACACCTCCCACTAAACCAT
>JARCZZ010040376.1:0-11417 GCA_030323915.1 Brotogeris chrysoptera
AGCAATAGCCTCTAGGAGATAGTGTCATCTCCCAGCTTGTCTCTGAGCCGTTGACTTGGATAACAAGCATGGGTCAAGCTGTGCAGATTGGAAACTAACATAAACCATGTGCCAGGCTTTCTGACATGACAAACTGATTTATGGTTTGACATGGGGCCCAGTCAGGTTTTATGGTTTTAACTCCAAACCAATGAGAAGCTGGCATCTGAAAGGTTCATCCTAAAGTTAAAAAGCTCACAACAGCATGTCCTCGGCCTCTGCCAAGCAACATGATTTCACAGCCTGAGTTAAGTCTCTTGGAACAAATGACTTTCACGCATCTCCTTTTGTCTATGCAGAAGTGCCCAGCCTCCAAGCACTGTGGATGAAGAACACGGCTAGAGTGGCCTAGAGAGGTTTGGGAAATGAGATTCACACAGATTCTATGATTCCCAATGTAAACAGCACTCATCCTAAAGCTAGTGGCCTTTTGCCACATGTTCCTTTAGCTACTGTGTAAACAGCCCTTTTGCATTTCCCAGAACAATAAACAATTACGAGGAGCTGTATAAGCAACAAAAATGTGGTAGTTGGTGCATATGTTTGGACAGCTCTGGAAAGTTTCAACCTTTTCATGTTAGCTGATTGTTTTGTTTACGTGATTCCAAGGCCTGGGTGATGTTGTAGAAACAACCTGGATAAAAGACTGTTGTCCCCTTCCCTAGTCCAGGATGTACTGAGAACTAATTACATATTTAACCCTCAGGTGTCAACCGGATTACAGAGCACATTTGGATCTAGTGTAAACACTGGGATAAACGTGGACTCCCAGCACACTTCACCTAACTACTAGAGAATGTGGTTTACAGATTTGTTATCATGAGCATTACTGCTTTTCAGTCTGAGAAAAAAGAGAATGTCCTATAAATCTGTTTGCCCCCGCTGTCCTATGTTTCATAGAATCACAGAATCACAGAATGGTTTGGGTTGGAAGTGACCTTAAAGCTCATCCAAGCACCCTGCCACAGGCAGGGACACCTTTCACTAGACCAGGCTGCTCAAAGTCCCATCCAACACTGCCAGGGATGGGGCAGCCACAACTTCTCTGAGCAACCCTGTTCCAGTGTCTTGCCACCCTCACAGTAAAGAACTTCTTCCTAATATCTAATATAAATCTTCCCTCTTTCACTTTGAAGCTGTTTCTCCTTGGCCTATCACTATATGTCCTTTTTTTTTATGTGCAAATATCTTATTTGAAAGGTACTGGTGTGAACTAGGACTGCAAAGGGGTAGAAGAAGCAGGCAAGCTGGTGGCTTGCTAGCACAGTCAAATCCCCAGTTCATAACAGCAAATGCTAATCCTCTTTTCCTCGCTGAAAGGGTCTGAACGTAAAGTGCTTGCAAAATATTGACTACCAGCAAAATCTTCACAGGCTCCTTCTTCCTCTCTGGGTCTGCTGCTAAGCCTCTGGCAGTCAATACTGCGTGTACAGAACCCACCTCTAAATCACCCAAATTAGATTAAAGGCCCAACAACATCATGGTTTCGATCACTGTGCTACCTACCAGAAGCACAAATGTCAGGACAACAAGGTCAGATTCCCATGAATATCTGTTAGTAGAGCTCCTCCTTTAGAAAAGGCAGTATTGGTGTGAGCTGGTGAGATTTTTGTTTGTTAAAGCTATCCTGAAGTTATACATCCTCCTTGGATACTTTGGTATCTTCTGTGACTTGCAAAGAATGGCAAGGCAAATCCCCACTGTGAGGGATCATGGTAAACCCCATGGCAGGGGGTTGGAACTAGATAATCTTTATGGTCCCTTACAACCTAAGCCATTCTGTGATCCTAAGATGATTCTATGAAAACCTCAAACCCAGCCATGCTGCAGTTGGAGGAAGAGCATGCACAGATGATGACCTCTATGCAAACCTGCAGGCACAGAGCTTTTGCCAGGAGGCACATGGGGCACCAGGATCATTGCATAACTTCAATCCTTCCCATGTCTGTGAAAAATGCTTGTGGCAGGCAGCATTTGGGCTACAGCAGTGGCAGCCCCAGGGATGCCAGTGACCTCTAGGATCCTGGGGATGGAGGAGCACCTCCCCAGCTCCTTCCTGGTGCATGGCTGTCCTCACTGCCACCACTGTGCCCAGGCTCTGGAGCACAGGCAATTTGGAGGTGCCTTCATATGAAGCAGCAAAGTGTGTGTGTGATTCCCAAGGGCCCCATCTCTGCCTGGATTCCCCTCCTGCCCTGTGTTTTGAGCTGAAGTGCCAGGAAGATGTCATCACTGCAGATACATGCGGGCTTGAGAACAGGCTGAAACACTCAGAGCCCTGTGACCTTTTTATTTTCCATGGGCGCTGTCATCAGCAGTTCACCTCACCTACTTTTTGCCATCAAGGGCTGGCATCTAGAGTAAGCTGGTTATCTGCAGGCTTTCTTTGGTGTGTGGAGGTGCCTGTCTCCCACTGCTGACTACAGGGGGAGAGAAGATGACTCACACCAGGCAACTAACTTCTGGCGACTGAAGCTGTGTGAAATGCACCCCACTCAGCGGGAGATGCCCTTGCTGAGTGTCATGTGCCACAAAAATGCTGTGTAGACCAGATGTAGGTTAGCCTAGCCCATTTTCTTGCCTTCAGCAATGGCCAGTAGTTCATGCTTGGGAGTATGTATTTCCCAGAACAGTTTCCTGAATTCCCACAGGTTTTGGTTTGAGGACACTGAGACAGAGCAAACTAAATTTAATGACCTTGATAGGCTTTTTCCTTTTCTTTCCTTTTTTTTTTTTTTTCTTTCCATTGATTTCTCATTTGTTTCTGAACCTCAGGGTGTTTGGTCCATCCCATGCCTAGTCTTGCACCCCCCAGGCCTTGAGGCTGGCAAATTCTCAGAGCACAGGAAGGAGCTCTTCCCCAGCACAAATACCACATTCAGGTAAGTGATGCAGATGAGCCTTAGTTTGAAGATACAGACACCCAAGTCTCCCAAACCTCTAAATCCAGACTTTGCATGGAAACCCTGGGAAACTTTCCCCTTTCTCCCCCTTCTCCTTGCCCTCTCCCACTCACACTGAGGGAGATGAATCCAGCCCACACTGCATTGCTGTGTTTCTGCCCCTACTTAACATCCCCATATCTTAGTGACACAGCACTGAAAAATACCCTGAGGACAGAGAGGACTGGATGGTGCCTCTTTACATGGAGGGAGCTCTGGATACATTTTCAGAGTGCAAACAAGCTTGGAAAAGCAGAAATAATTTCTTCTTCATTCCTCCATTTATCTGCCCAGAAAATGTTCCAGCTCACAGAAGGCCACTGCTCTTAGCAGCTGTTTCATGGCTCCACCTTTGCCCTTTCCCTTTTTGGCTGAAATACTCGTTCATGCTGCTGTAGCTGCTGTTTTTGGATCGTGCTAAGACTTCTTCAATCCAAAACTAAATCTACCCTCATAATCCAACATACTAAATTCTGACAAAAGCTAAGCAGGCTTCACTTAACAGCAGGCTGAAATACAACTATTTATGGGTTGCAGTGACAAAGGGATCCATGTGATTGCCTGAATTTAAAGCAGATAAGGGAAGCAATTCCAGTAGCACTGAATTTCAGTGTCCCATTTGCACACTTACCTGCCTGTTTGAATTAATGTCTTTACTTCGCTGTACCTAACTCCGACAGTGAGTATGAGTTCATGTGCAAAAGAACCTTTCAGGACTCCTTTTAGAAGAGAGGTGTTTTCTCATGAGACAACTGTTATCTGAGAGAAATTCAGTACTGCAACCCCAGCAGCAAGAGTCGGGAATTACCACGAACAAAATTAAGCAAGCAAAAGCCCAGCTTTCTTAACCTGCCCCCCAAGTACGAGGGTGGTTGTGTGGATAAGGAATTTCAGCCTAAGCAGTTTTGTTTTGGCATGCATAAGAGGCTAAATCAGACTTTTGTAATAGAAGCTGTAGATTGCCTTAAGCATAGGTGTAACTGCCAGCCCCCCTATAATAAGTAATAATAATTCCAATTGCGGCATTAATTCATTGTGTGACCTTGAATGTGACACGCACATCAACTTTATCAAATCTGGCAAGTGCGTGCAAATCCTGCTGAAGGACAGAGGAGCTGTAAGTGCCAGGCGCTTAAAAAAAATCAAATTAAGCTCCTGGGGGCTCAGGTTTCCCACTTACAGAGGAAACTATGAGAGAGAGCGCTGCTGAGAGCAAGATTTGGAAAGCACACCAAGATCATAAAACCCACCAGCCCTTAGCAGACTGAGTATTTCCCAGACCTCCACAATTAGAAGGAACCTTCTAGAAACAGCACATTGTCCAGCAAGAAGCCTCAAGACTGGCTGTGATAACCCTGTCCCTACATCTTCGGCCTCAAGGTTCATGGTGGATGGGGAGCACATGGTCTCAAGCAGAGGTGCTTAAGCACCCCAAAATCACTGTGTTGGACACACTACATCACAATCAATATGCTGTTCTTAGGACATATTAAGTAGGACTTCAGTTGTAAGACTAGTGTGACATTACACTACCTTCAAAGGCACTTCCCAAAACAGCTCAGAAATAGAAACTAGGCTAATGCACCTGGCAGTGGTGGTAAATCTAGCATGGTGCACAAAAGGTTTAACCCTTGTATTATCTCTGAACACTGTGGAATAAGGCTGTGTCCTCCCTTTTTTGGCATTGCCCTGGTGTAAGCCTTGTGGCTCAGGTTAGCCTGCTGAAGACCATCATGTGCAATTTGCAATAAACCCAGCAATATTAAAAGGTTATGTTTATAAAGAGCAGCTGTTGGCGTTACGGTGTATATCCTTCCCCTGGAGACATCATCAGCTGCATAACTGGTAACTCAATCTTTGCTAGTGTTTTGTTGCATTGCTGATATAAATGCAGCACAGGCTTACCATGTTCCTTTCAGGCCATTTAGCACAATGAGAAAAATTTCACTCTAAAGCCTAGATTGTCCAGGACACAAGTGCCAAACTTAATGTCAAGTCTGACACCTACTGTTTCCCTGTAACCAGATCCTGTATGTGACTCTGATGATCCTCAAATGCTTGTTTTCCCTCTTTGTTGAGTCACTGATTTGCCTCTTTTCTCATCCATAACATAAAAATTCTTCTGCTGATTGTATGAATACTTTATCTGTTTCAGTGATGTCTTTTGTGAGAGCACACAGTGATTTTGCTGATGCCTGAAAAAGCTATATGGGTGACAACAGGTATCCTAATTTTATGGCCAAGTTTGACAGAGAACAGGACATTTACCAGGAGGACAGCTTTTTATGGTACGCCAGCTAAACGTCAGAGCTACTTCTACCATCATCAGAGCTGCTCAGAGTTTTCCAAAATGATTCAAAACCAAATAATAAGTCCTATAGTCATGCATTTAAAGTCTTAACAGCCATGTTTAGTCATTAAGTCATTGGAAGGCAGAAACCAAAACGAAAGCATGCTGAACCAGGAAGCGGCATGTCTTTGCGATGTGTCAGTTAACACACTGATCAAAATGCACAGAGCTCTCTGATTTTCAGATTTCTGTGGAAAAAAAACCAAAATTACAGTGACTTTTTCATGCTTTAAAAAGATACACCAAGCTAGCTGACACCATTCCTGTTTTACTTTTGCACCAAGCACTAAAATAGAAGACATATTATTCTGTGTATCAAGAATGGCCATGGTAACAGACCCCATTTTATCTGGGAACCTACATACCTGTTTTTCACTTGAGGGAAAATAGACAAAATCAAAATCGAGTCGTGTTCTGCATAGGATAATGAAGGATGGTGAGATTAGAGTCTTTATCATGCAAAATCTGCATTCTGTTTCTGCACATCTCCTGACCATGAATTCTTTTTCTAATTGTCATCTGTATGACATACACACATACATAAAACATACATACATGCATACATAAAACCATTATCCAATGTAAAACTAAACCACCTTAGCTTTACCATAATTTTCTTTGCATTTCTTTCTATGTTCCACCACCTTTTTTACTCTTGGCTGTTACAGCTGGCGTGCCACATCTCTCCCCTGCCGTTCTACCCCAAGCACCTGTGGTGTCAGCAGTGTGCTCTGCCAACCACCCCTCCCCATTCAAGATATGAAACCCACAAGCTAATCCTCTCCATCTCTGCATCCTTAGCATCTTTGCAACCACTTCTTTCCCCTTTAGGATTAACAGGTGTTTCCTCCAAACATCTGCAGTTTCCCCCCTTCACCTCATTCCCCAGATCTCCCAGTTTGTCTCCACATTATTCCTCTTTGTTTACATTCGACAAATGACAAATGTTCTCATGTTATCCCTTCATCCATCAATCCGTGCACAAGCATGTGAGAATGGCTCCACTTTGGTGGGGCACACCAAATTAAGACAAGAGCTGAAGCCAGCTGCTGTTTTACAGCTCCTCCACCTGTGGGAGCACGCTCCTGCCTCCTGCCCTGCCTTCCTCCTGCCCTCTAACCTCGGCTCACGCAACATTAAGTTGACTCTGGGGAGACCTTACAGCAACTTTGCAATACCTAAAGCAGCCTTTGGAAAAGGTTGCGCAAAGAAGTTGCGGCTTCCCCATCCCTGAAAGTGCTCAAGGCCAGGCTAGATGGGGCTTTGAGCAAGCTGCTCTAGTGGAAAGTGTTCCTGCCCATGACAGGGCTTTTAGACTAGAAGGGCCCTTCCAAGCTAAACCATTCTATAAATGACTGATACTAAGGAAAAGGCCCAGGAGATTTGCACCCAAAGACCACACAAAGCAGAAGAATCAGCCAAAGGTTCATGAATCAGTTCTAATGGATTAATCACTCAAACACGCAAGGTATGCCCAGCGCCAGCAACAGGGCAGGTGCTTAGTATAACCCAAGCCCCTCTTGTAAAACACTTATGTAAACAAATCTTCCATCTAATTTTGGGACGCAAACGTTAACTATTCCGGAAAGCAGCCTACCAAGATGGAGACAAGAGGTTCACACCTCTCTTTGATCCATGATTGCACTAAACTTGGCTCTAACTCAGCAGACAGCAGTGATTCTTCGTATCTTTTAGGAAGAATGTGCTCCTTTGCAAGAGTATATCAAGAAGAAGGCATTTTTCTGAGTCTCTGCATGGGCCATGGGCTTTGCCCACGGTTTGCAATTGAGCTTGTTTCCTGGGTGCAGCAGTAGCAGTCATTTTTGGACCTGCAGATGCTCAATAGCTGCCAGACCTAAAGGTTTATAAAAATAAGGCCTCATGGCATTGAAAAGATAGAACAAAAGGAAGTGCAAATAGAAAAATTACCTCTGCCTTGCATGCTGAAATGTTTTTAGGGGATTCAACTCTGTGCATCATCACAACAAACCCTAAAAATGACACCAGATCCCAGACATGTGGGCTCTCTGGCCCTGATCCTGCTTTAGTCCTGTTCTATCCTTCTGCACAGGAAGGGCTCTAGAGACAACTTTGCCTTCTACAGATCAAATTTTTAGGAAAGCAAATGTTGATGTATAGAAATGCAATAATTTCATTAATAAAATCTAATAGGTCGGGGGAGGTTATATCTTAAAAAAAAAAAAAAAAAAAAGAAAAATATGAGTGCTGCAGGGGAGGTGTGAATGACCACTTACTCTACAGCTGGGTACCAAAACAACACAGAGGGTACCTGCTTGTCTGCAAAGCTGCAGGTCTTTTCCAGGCTGGCTTGTGCAGAGCCATGAGGAACATTGGTAAGAGCTCACCTTGGCACTTAACCAGCTCAGCTACTCTTTTCCTTCCTCCGATTTATGGCGTACAGGCCCATAAACCATCCATGGGATGTTTCAGGAAACAAAGCTGAGCTCTGTGGTAGACCCTTCCCACAAGGCCTCTTGCTGTCCCAGCAGGAGAAACCCCTCACTCCCCAGCTTCTGCTGCAGCTTCACCCCAGGGTACCCAGCCCAGTAGGAGTTGCTCTGCAGTCATAGTCATCTGCCACCAAACATGACGTGAAGTCACTTCTCTGTCTATAGAGAAGTGCTACACCACTGATGTACACATGCTGCAAGGCACAGTGGCTTGGGGAAAAAGAGGAGGAAGGTGTGGTAAGGAAGGCCCAGGGGATTCCAGAAACACAGCTCCTAAAGTCACCTTTCTGGCACAGTTGTGCTAAAGGACTGAATAGAGAAGCCTTTCAAACGTGTAAACTATTTCTGCTATGATGAAAAATTATTTGTATCATCTCTCAGTGAGACAGTAACAGAGCATTTCTTCTCCTTTCAAAAGAGGCACCAAGGAATCCTAGAATCATAGAATAATTAGGGTTAGAAAGGGCCTTAAGATCATCTAGTTCCAACCCCCTGCCATGGGCAGGGACACCTCACACTAAACCATGTCACCCTCACACTAAACTGTGTCACCAACCTGGCCTTCAACACTGCCAGCGATGGAGCATTCACAACTTCCTTGGGCAACCCATTCCAGTGCCTCACCAGCCTCACAGTAAAAAACTTCTTCCTCGTATCCAATCTAAACTTCCCCTGTTTAAGTTTGAACACATCACCCCTTGTCCTATCACCACAGTCCCTAATGAAGAGTCCCTCCCCAGCATCCCTATAGGGGCTATAGGCCTATATCCCTTCAGGTACTGGAAGGCTGTTATGAGGTCTCCACGCAGCCTTCTCTTCTCCAGGCTGAACAGACCAAACTTTCTCATCTTATCTTCATAGGGGAGTTGCTCCAGTCCCCTGATCATGCTCGTGGCCCTCCTCTGGACTTGTTCCAACAGTTCCATGTCCTTTTTGTGTTGAGAACACCAGAACTGCACACAGTACTCCAAGTGAGGTCTCACAAGAGCAGAGTATCATGCTAGCAGCTTAAATTGCTCAGCTTTTTCTTGTTAGCTTGGTGTAACCCTGGCACTGAAACAGACTTCGTAACTAGGTAATTAGTTATAACTGTGAAGTTCTGTTACCTATGTTACCATTGTGTAGTCCCTTCCCAAGAGGTCAATATGGTCTCAGGAAGAAAGTTCAAAGTAAACAATCAAAGAATAGGTATTCTTTCAAGATAAATGATTGTAATTAACTTGACAAGAAAATGAGAAAAAAATCCCAATGTAGATGAAGGGTAATTCCGGCAGGGGGAGATCTCGACCTCCGACTCAATAGCCCCCTACTCAAATTACACCCCAGACTCAATTTAGAATAATAGAAAAAGTTTGTGCGCATGTATAGGAATTAGCATATGGTGTGTGTTTGTTGTGACCAATCAAAACTGGAATATAGAATGGAATGTATGAATACGTAACAATCTTATGGATAAATATCTAAACGTTTTGAACCCTGGTTATGCATGCTTGGAGGAAAGATCCCCAGTGCATCCAGTGCTGTAATAAAGAATGCCTCCCTTTTAACACTACATTGGTGTTATGAGGTTTTTTTTGACAGAGGTTTGTCGGTAACATTGGTATATTTGAATATCAGGATCTGATCAAGAACAACCCTCCTGCGTAATAATGGCAAGCCAGCAGTGCTTGTGCAAAGCAAGCTAACTCACAGATCAAAATCATTCTTCACAGGGCTGAATTATGTTAATGTCAAACAATTCAAGATCATTATTCCTAATGTTAATGTTACAATGCCATGTGTGTCTACAGTCCCAACAAAAGAAGCAAAATCTTTTGCTATTGGTGGCCAATTTGGAAACTTTGAAAATGAAGATGGGTGCTGATGTCTCATACGGGATCTAAATACAGAGATTGCTTGATGAAAAACATTGACAAACATGGCTTATGGATCTGGGAGAACAGATGGAAAATAAAACTGTGCTAATAGAATATGGAGTATGATAAATGACTTTTGGTTTTAATATTTTCAAAAAATCTCTCATTCAGTATATCCATACCTTCAACGGAAGAAAACACCCTCACAGGATATGCCAGGGGTGTTGTTCGTGCCAAGCATGTTCATGTCATTGTCAGCCTGAAATAGTTTTGCTAACATTAATTCTTGTCTTGATGCAGCCAAGATCTAACTAACTACCCACATTATCACTGTTTATATGTTTGCATCTACTGTAATTGTTAGCTTATGCATATATATGAGCTGGTGTTTTGAGTGTATAAAGAATTAATGCAAGGAGGCTTAAATCCTGCTCAGCCTCCAAGAAGAGGCTTTCCTTCATAGTCAGCATGCATTAAAGTAAGCACCGAGGTAGTGTTAACTTTTCCTTGCCTGGGGAAAAAATGGATAGGTGTCCACCTATCCACTAGGCACCAACACTCAGGTCAGGTGATGGCATGAATGGGAGAGGTGTGAGTGGCACCTGAAACATCCTAGGGGAGAAAGTGGATGTGCAAGGACAGACATATCCCTGAAAAACATCCTTTGACTGAAATCCATGCTCTGGACAAAGTCTTGCTTAAAGGTAAGTTTCCAGTATGTAAGCATGTTGAGAACATTTTAACTGGATAAAACTGGGAACAGTGTTAGAATAATCTGTCTGCAGCTGTAAGTTTTCTTTTATTTCTGCACAGCTGCCTCTAAATAAGAATATTTTACTGCTGATCTTTGGATTCCTGAATAAATACATTCCTTACTTTATCTTCAAGTCTGTCTGGTGGTAGGAGTGATTTAAGGATAACTGGCAAACCATCGCCATTCCATTCCAAAAGAAATGACAATTCAGTAAAGGGAGGTGTTGGACTGTTCTAGAAAAGATACAAAGCCAGAGGCAGCCAAATGTTTCTTTCCAAGTTCCCCGGCTTACGAAGCTGCTAAGCCACTGTCCATCATATTTGCAAAATCATGGCAGTCAGGCGAAGTTGCCGATGAGTGGAAAAAGGGAAATATAACCCCCATTTTCAAGAAGGGGAAAATGGATGAGCCGGGGAACTACCGAGCAGTCAGCCTCACCTCTGTGCCTGGCAAAATCTTGGAGCAGATTCTCCTGGAAGCCATGCTAAGGAACATGAAAAACAATGAGGTGGTTGGTGACAGCCAGCATGGCTTCACTAAGGGGAAATCCTGCCTCACCAATTTGATGCCTTCTATGATGGGGCTACAGAACTGATGGACAGGGGTAGAGCAGTTGATGTTGTCTACTTGGACTTGTGCAAAGCATTCTACACTGTCTCACATGACATCCTCGTCTCTAAATTGGAGAGACATCAATTTGATAGGTGGACCACTTAGTGGACATATAGTTGGCTGAATGGCTACGTGCAAAGAGTTGTGGTCAATGGGTCAATGTCCAGCTGGAGACCAGTAACAAATGGTGTCCCTCAGGGATTGCTGTTGGGACCGGTCTTGTTTAACATCTTTGTTGGTGACATGGACAGTGGGACTGAGTGCGTCCTCAGCAAGTTTGCCAATGACATCAAGCTGTGTGCGTCTGTTGATACGCTGGAGGGAAGGGATGCCATCCAGAGGGACCTTGACACTCTTGTGAGGTGGGCTGATGCCAACCTGATGAAGTTTAAC